>JAUCBJ010001535.1:0-28651 GCA_032718475.1 Nemertoderma westbladi | reverse complement strand
TTTGACTTCTTCAACTAACCTGATTATGCTGCACAATTTCCTCAGCTTTAAACTGCTGCAGGGTGCCGAGTAACATACCAAACATTCGTCTATTCCTGTAACAAAAATAATTTTATAGGAATTTATGAGAATCAATTAAAATGAAAAGGCCATGAATTAATGGTAAAATATAGTTTTAAATCGCTTGCCTATTAAAATTAAAGCGGTTAATATTTAATGATAGTTTACAATAATACTACTACTACTAGGATCGGCATGCTGCATTGCAGCTGCATTTTTAAGAATGCTGTACCGGGTACCGGCTTGTCGACAAAATTGCGCCGCCACAACTCCCTATCACCCATGACATTTGCTAGATCATCCGCATCTTCAAGGCCAGTGTCCTTTAAGATGCGTCTCAAGAAAGTCATGGGCTGTCCACCATGCTTATTCACTACATGAGGCTGCCAAAGCACAAGATTATGCACTGGCTTGTCCTCACGGCGAAAGCAATGTCCTGCAAAGCGGAGGCGATTTTGTTCTAGTGTCAAGCTTGGGGGAACCAATGAGACACCTCCAATGTTATATAGTGTCTGGTTGGAGATGTGTGCATTGTACTTGACACAATGAACCCGGCGTAGCATTCTTGTGAATGTGCCATCCAGAGATTTGGTGTCCTCAGCAGTTAGAGCCCAGCATGGACTCCCCGAGTACTGGAACTACTGCTGCTCTAAATAAACGGGCATTAAGTTTCCTGGAAAGCCTATTCAAGGCTGACCAAGACCATGCCTTTCCCATTTGCTCAAGCATACCATCCTTTGAGCTTATGCTCATCTGGTCAGAGACTTGCTGAGGACTTTCAAAGTTAACTGGCAAAATTTTGGTCTTTTTGGAGTTAATAAAAAGACTAACACTAGAAGCAGCCTGTTCTAATGAGCTGAGGAGCCGTTGGGCTCCCTCTAATGATTCTGAGAGTACTCCAAAGTCATCAAGCAAAGTCTAGATCAGTTAGGTACTTGGCGGGATTTCCTTGACTTCTGGAGCCAGTAGGTGGAGTTATCATCACCCCATCATCATTATAATGATCTAAGGACATGCGTAGAACATAGTCAACCACAATTATGAACAAGAATGGTGCAAGTGTGTCTCCCTGGAGGACGCCCCATAACACTTCAAATGGTTCTGTGTCACCATCAACAGTAGACACAAATGTTGTCGAACCATCGTATACTGATCTGATTGCTGCAATAATTTCATCAGGAATCCCATATAATGAAAGTATGTTGAACATACGTGAGCGAGAGACTGAATCAAAGGCCTTGAAGAAGTCAACAAAGATAACAAACAGCCAGATGCCTGTCTTTCTTTTTTGATAACTCTTCAATTATCCTTCTAAGTGCCAAAATGGGCTCCATGGTCCCACGACCTTTACGGAACCCATTCTGAATTCCACAGAGCAGTCTCTCAATGCGATCCCTGAAGCGATTTGACACTAGAACAAAATCGCCTCCGCTTTGCAGGACATTGCTTTCGCCGTGAGGACCAGCCAGTGCATAATCTTGTACTTTGGCAGCCTCATGGATTGAATAAGCATGGTGGACAGCCCATGTCTTTCTTGAGACGCATCTTAAAGGACACTGGCCTTGAAGATGCGGATGATCTAGCAAATGTCATGGGTGATAGGGAGTTGTGGCGGTGCAATTTTGTCGATAAGCCGGCACAGCATTCTTAAAAATGCAGCTGCAATGCAGCATGCCGATCCTAGTACTGGGAGCTTACTGCAGAATATACGAGATCCAGCAGTCACTGCTGGGAGCTTACTGGAGAAGATACGAGATTCATCAGTCATTGCTGGGAGCTTACTGCAGATGTGCAGAAGATACGAGATCCAGCAGTCACTGCTGGGAGCTTACTGCAGAAGATACGAGATCCAGCAGTCACTGCTGGGAGCTTACTGCAGAAGATACGAGATCCAGCAATCACTGCTGGCGCTGGGAGCTTACTGCAGAAGATATAAGATCCTGCAGTCAACGCTGGGAGCTTACTGCAGAAGATACGAGATCCAGCAGTCACTGCTGGCTGGGAGCTTACTGCAGAAGATACGTGATCCTGCAGTCACTGTTGGGAGTTTACTGCAGAAGATAAGAGATCCAGTAGTCACTGCTGGGAGCTTACTGCAAAGGATACGAGATCCAGCAGTCACTGCTGGGAGCTTACTGCAGAAGATACGAGATCCAGCAGTCACTGCTATGAGCTTACTGCAGAAGATACGAGATTCATCAGTCATTGCTGGGAGCTTACTGCAGAAGATACGAGATCCAGCAGTCACTGCTGGGAGCTTACTGCAGAAGATACGAGATCCAGCACTCACTGCTGGGAGCTTACTGCAGAAGATACGAGATCCAGCACTGACTGCTGGGAGCTTACTGCAGAAGATAAGACATCCAGTACTCACTGCTGGGAGCTTACTGCACAAGATAAGAGATCCAGCAGTCACTGCTGGGAGCTTAATGCAGAAGATAAGAGATCCAGCAGTCACAACTGGGAGCTTACTGCAGAAGATACGAGATCCAGCACTCACTGCTGGGAGCTTACTGCAGAAGATAAGTGATCCAGCAGTCATAACTGGGAGCTTACTGCAGAAGATACGAGATCCAGCACTCACTGCTTGGAGCTTACTGCAGAAGATGCGAGATCCAGCAGTCACTGCTGGGAGTTTACTGGAGAAGATACGAGATCCAGCAGTCACTGCTGGCTGGGAGCTTACTGCAGACGATACGAGATCCAGCACTCACTGCTTGGAGCTTACTGCAGAAGATGCGAGATCCAGCAGTCACTGCTGGGAGCTTACTGGAGAAGACACAAGATCCAGGAGTCACTGCTGGCTGGGAGCTTACTGCAGAAGATAAGATATCCAGCACTCACTGCTGGGAGCTTACTGCAGAAGATAAAAGATCCAGCAGTCACTGCTGGGAGCTTACTGCAGAAGATACGAGATCCAGCACTCACTGCTGGGAGCTTACTGCAGAAGATACGAGATCCAGCAGTCACTGCTGGGAACTTACTGCAGAAGATACGAGATCCAGCAGTCACTGCTGGCTGGGAGCTTACTGCAGAAGATAAGAGATCCAACAGTCACTGCTGGGAGCTTACTGCAGAAGATAAGAGATCCAGCAGTCACTGCTGGGAGCTTACTGCAGAAGATACGAGATCCAGCAGTCACTGCTGGGAACTTACTGCAGAAGATAAGAGATCCAGCAGTCACTGCTGCGAGCTTACTGCAGAAGATACGAGATCCTGCAGTCAATGCTGGGAGCTCAATGCAGAAGATACGAGATCCAGCAGTCACTGCTGGCGCTGGGAGCTTACTGCAGAAGATATGAGATCCTGCAGTCAACGCTGGGAGCTTACTGCAGAAGATACGAGATCCAGCAGTCACTGCTGGCGCTGGGAGCTTACTGCAGAAGATACGTGATCCTGCAGTCACTGTTGGGAGTTTACTGCAGAAGATAAGAGATCCAGTAGTCACTGCTGGGAGCTTACTGCAAAAGATACGAGATCCAGCAGTCACTGCTGGGAGCTTACTGCAGAAGATACGAGATCCAGCAGTCACTGCTATGAGCTTCATGCTGAAGATACGAGATTCATCAATCATTGCTGGGAGCTTACTGCAGAAGATACGAGATCCAGCAGTCACTGCTGGGAGCTTACTGCAGAAGATACGAGATCCAGCACTCACTGCTGGGAGCTTACTGTAGAAGATACGAGATCCAGCACTCACTGCTGGGAGCTTACTGCAGAAGATAAGAGATCCAGTACTCATTGCTGGGAGCTTACTGCAGAAGATAAGAGATCCAGCAGTCACTGCTGGGAGCTTAATGCAGAAGATAAGAGATCCAGCAGTCACAACTGGGAGCTTACTGCAGAAGATACGAGATCCAGCACTCACTGCTGGGAGCTTACTGCAGAAGATAAGAGATCCAGCAGTCACTGCTGGGAGCTTACTGCAGAAGATACGAGATCCAGCACTCACTGCTGGGAGCTTACTGCAGAAGATAAGAGATCCAGCAGTCACAACTGGGAGCTTACTGCAGAAGATACGAGATCCAGCACTCACTGCTGGGAGCTTACTGCAGAAGATAAGAGATCCAGCAGTCACTGCTTGCTGGGAGCTTACTGCAGAAGATACGAGATCCTGCAGTCACTGCTGGGAGCTTACTGCAGAAGATAAGAGATCCAGTAGTCACTGCTGGGAGCTCTGTGCAGAAGATACGAGATCCAGCACTCACTGCTGGGAGCTTACTGCAGAAGATACGAGATCCAGCAGTCACTGCTATGAGCTTACTGCAGAAGATAAGAGATCCAGCAGTCACTGCTGGGAGCTTAGTGCAGAAGATACGAGATCCAGCACTCACTGCTGGGAGCTTACTGCAGAAGATACGAGATCCAGCAGTCACTGCTGGGAGCTTACTGCAGAAGATACGAGATCCAGCACTCACTGCTGGGAGCTTACTGCAGAAGATACGAGATCCAGCAGTCACTGCTATGACTACTACTACTAGGATCGGCATGCTGCATTGCAGCTGCATTTTTAGGAATGCTGTGCCGGCTTGTCAACAAAATTGCACCGCCACAACTCCCTATCACCCATGCAATTTGCTAGATCATCCGCATCTTTAAGGCCTGTGTCCTTTAAGATGCGTCTCAAGAAAGTCATGGGCTGTCCACCATGCTTATTCACTCCGTGAGGCTGCCAAAGTACAAGATTATGCACTGGTTGGTCCTCACGGCGAAAGCAATGTCCTGCAAAGCGGAGGCGATTTTGTTCTAGTGTCAAGCTTGGGGGAACCAATGAGACACCTCCAATGTTATATAGTGTCTGGTTGGAGATGTGTGCATTGTACTTGACACAATGAACCCGGCGTAGTATTCTTGTGAATGTGCCATCCAGAGATTTGATGTCCTCAGCAGTTAGAGCCCAGCATGGACTCCCGTAGAGGAGTACTGGAACTACTGCTGCTCTAAATAATCGGACCTTAAGTTTCCGATTAATTCTCGGTGACTTCCAAATCCTGGAAAGCCTATTCAAGGCTGCCCATGCCTTTCCCTTACGTATTCGAAGGTCGTCACCTGACTTCCGGATCCATGATCCCAGGTAACAGAAGTCGTCCACATGCTCAAGCATACCATCCTTTGAGCTTATGCTCATCCGATCAGAGACTTGCTGAGGACTTTCAAAGTTAACTGTCATAATTTTGGTCTTTCTGGAGTTAATAAAAAGACCAACACTAGAAGCAGCATGTTCTAATGAGCTGAGGAGCCGTTGGGCTCCCTCTAATGATTCTGAGAGTACTCCTAAGTCATCAGCAAAGTCTAGATCAGTTAGGTACTTGGCAGGATTTCCTCGACTTCTGGAGCCAGTAGGTGGAGTTATCATTACCCCATCATCATTATGATGATCTAAGGACGTGCGTAGAACATAGTCAACCACAATAATGAACAAGAATGGTGCAAGTGTGTGTCTCCTTGGAGGACGCCCCATAACACTTCAAATGGTTCTGTGTCACCGTCAACAGTAGACACAAATGTTGTCGAACCATCGTATACTGATCTGATTGCTGCAATAATTTCATCAGGAATCCCATATAATGAAAGTATGCTGAACATACGTGAGCGAGAGACTGAATCAAAGGCCTTGAAGAAGTCAACAAAGATAACAGCCAGATGCCTGTCTTTCTTTTTTGATAATTCTTCAATTATCCTTCTAAGTGCAAAAATGGGCTCCATGGTCCCACGACCTTTACGGAACCCATTCTGATTTCCACGGAGCAGTCTCTCAATGGGATCCCTGATGCGATTTAATAGAATTCTATTGTATAGCTTTGCAGCAATCGAGATCAATGAGATTCCCCGAAAAGAACCATAGAGTGTTAGGTTGCCCTTCTTGGGAACTGGCACCAACTTATTTGTTTTCATTTCTTGTGGGACTCTTGTTGTTCGGTACATGTCTACTATGATGGGATAGATGAGCTTTAAACACTCAGGTATTTTAAAGACCTCAGGGGGAACACCATCTACTCCACTGGCACGATTGGTCTTAATGCTCTTTGCAGCAGCCTTAACTTCTGCAAAGGAGATATCGCCAATGGGAATATCTGGGAGTACTGCTATGAGCACTGCTATGAGCTTACTGCAGAAGATACGAGATCCAGCAGTCACTGCTGGCTGGGAGCTTACTGCAGAAGATAAGAAATCCAGCAGTCACTGCTGGGAGCTTACTCAGAAGATAAGAGATCCCTTCTTTGTATAACACACACACTCTGAGCTCTGTACCGGGTTCAAGGCACTAAACACAATGATCACTTTGACTCTTGAGTCATACAATCTAGGTTGTAACAAATTGGTGTTGCCTAAATTATATGTCAACCTTTTCTACTTAGATTCATTTTGATTCAGTGAATGTTTCTCTACGATAGGCGCACCTCTTCACGAGGTGTTGGTTTGGGTATTCAGGTCCAGAACAAAAAGTAACCAAATAATAATAATATTGATTATATTAATATACATAAAGATTTAATAGAAACTGTTAAAAAATAATAACAACACACTTACCTTAACTTGCTTTTATCGTCCATTGCCTCATCAACTTTCTGTTTGAATTCATCCCTGGATTTATCTTCCTTTACCGTCTCTATAACTTCGGAGTTTAGTATTAACGTTCGCGGCTACAAGTGACACAACACATTGTACAATGTAGAGAAACATTACGAGTAAAGTGACACAACAACACGTTGTACAATGCAGACATATTTAATTACACAGATAGATATGAAAAACTGATAATTAATTTAATGAATAACATTAAACCTTTACTTCTATATATATATATAATATAACCCCAGACTCACCCTGCGGTTGAGCTCAAATCTCTTGGGAGCTCCAGCAGCGGCAACGCCTCCCCTCTTGGGCCCATCAGCCAGTCCGCGTCTAAAAGTTAATGTTACAAAAATACAAGGTAAATAATATAAGAAAGTATACAATAACTAATAAAGGGTCAGTGGGCCCATTGAGCAGCACGTATCAAAGGTACCAAGGGCCAGTGGGCCCATAGAGCAGCACGTATCAAAGGTACCAAGGCTCAGTGGGCCCATTGAGCAGCACGTATCAAAGGTACCAAGGGACAGTGGGCCCATTGAGCAGCACGTATCAAAGGTACCAAGGGACAGTGGGCCCATTGAGCAGCATGTATCAAAGGTACCAAGGGTCAGTGGGCCCATTGAGCAGCACGTATCAAAGGTACCAAGGCTCAGTGGGCCCATTGAGCAGCACGTATCAAAGGTACCAAGGGACAGTGGGCCCATTGAGCAGCACGTATCAAAGGTACCAAGGGACAGTGGGCCCATTGAGCAGCACGTATCAAAGGTACCAAGGGTCAGTGGGCCCATTGAGCAGCATGTATCAAAGGTACCAAGGGTCAGTGGGCCCATTGAGCAGCACGTATCAAAGGTACCAAGGCTCAGTGGGCCCATTGAGCAGCATGTATCAAAGGTACCAAGGGTCAGTGGGCCCATTGAGCAGCACGTATCAAATGTACCAAGGGTCAGTGGGCCCATTGAGCAGCACGTATCAAAGGTACCAAGGCTCAGTGGGCCCATTGAGCAGCACGTATCAAAGGTACCAAGGGACAGTGGGCCCATTGAGCAGCACGTATCAAAGGTACCAAGGGACAGTGGGCCCATTGAGCAGCACGTATCAAAGGTACCAAGGGACAGTGGGCCCATTGAGCAGCACGTATCAAAGGTATCAAGTGACAGGCGGCCCATTGAGCAGCACGTATCAAAGGTACCAAGGGACAGTGGGCCCATTGAGCAGCACGTATCAAAGGTACCAAGGGACAGGGGGCCCATTGAGCAGCACGTATCAAAGGTACCAAGGCTCAGTGGGCCCATTGAGCAGCACGTATCAAAGGTACCAAGGGACAGTGGGCCCATTGAGCAGCACGTATCAAAGGTACCAAGGGACAGGGGGCCCATTGAGCAGCACGTATCAAAGGTACCAAGGGACAGGGGGCCCATTGAGCAGCACGTATCAAAGGTACCAAGGGACAGTGGGCCCATTGAGCAGCACGTATCAAAGGTACCAAGGGACAGGGGGCCCATTGAGCAGCACGTATCAAATGTACCAAGGGTCAGTGGGCCCATTGAGCAGCACGTATCAAAGGTACCAAGGGACAGTGGGCCCATTGAGCAGCACGTATCAAAGGTACCAAGGGACAGGGGGCCCATAGAGCAGCACGTATCAAATGTACCAAGGGTCAGTGGGCCCATTGAGCAGCACGTATCAAAGGTACCAAGGGACAGGGGGCCCATTGAGCAGCACGTATCAAAGGTACCAAGGGTCAGTGGGCCCATTGAGCAGCACGTATCAAAGGTACCAAGGGACAGGCGGCCCATTGAGCAGTACGTATCAAAGGTACCAAGGGACAGGGGGCCCATTGAGCAGCACGTATCAAAGGTACCAAGGCTCAGTGGGCCCATTGAGCAGCACGTATCAAAGGTACCAAGGGACAGTGGGCCCATTGAGCAGCATGTATCAAAGGTACCAAGGGTCAGTGGGCCCATAGAGCAGCACGTATCAAATGTACCAAGGGTCAGTGGGCCCATTGAGTAGCATGTATCAAAGGTACCAAGGGTCAGTGGGCCCATTGAGCAGCACGTATCAAAGGTACCAAGGGACAGGGGGCCCATTGAGCAGCACGTATCAAAGGTACCAAGGCTCAGTGGGCCCATTGAGCAGCACGTATCAAAGGTACCAAGGGACAGGGGGCCCATTGAGCAGCACGTATCAAAGGTACCAAGGGTCAGTGGGCCCATTGAGCAGCACGTATCAAAGGTACCAAGGGACAGGGGGCCCATTGAGCAGCACGTATC
This sequence comes from Nemertoderma westbladi, assembly GCA_032718475.1. Classification (NCBI taxonomy): domain Eukaryota; kingdom Metazoa; phylum Xenacoelomorpha; order Nemertodermatida; family Nemertodermatidae; genus Nemertoderma; species Nemertoderma westbladi. The sequence goes on along the minus strand of JAUCBJ010001535.1, from coordinate 19,742 downwards.
AAAGGTACCAAGGGTCAGTGGGCCCATTGAGCAGCACGTATCAAAGGTACCAAGGGACAGGGGGCCCATTGAGCAGCACGTATCAAATATACCAAGGGTCAGTGGGCCCATTGAGCAGCACGTATCAAATGTACCAAGTGACAGGGGGCCCATTGAGCAGCACGTATCAAAGGTACCAAGGCTCAGTGGGCCCATTGAGCAGCACGTATCAAAGGTACCAAGGGACAGGGGGCCCATTGAGCAGCACGTATCAAAGGTACCAAGGCTCAGTGGGCCCATTGAGCAGCACGTATCAAAGGTACCAAGGGACAGGGGGCCCATTGAGCAGCACGTATCAAAGGTACCAAGGGTCAGTGGGCCCATTGAGCAGCACGTATCAAAGGTACCAAGGGACAGGGGGCCCATTGAGCAACACGTATCAAAGGTACCAAGGGACAGGGGGCCCATTGAGCAACACGTATCAAATGTACCAAGGGACAGTGGGCCCATTGAGCAGCACGTATCAAATGTACCAAGGGTCAGTGGGCCCATTGAGCAGCACGTATCAAAGGTACCAAGGGACAGAGGCCCATTGAGCAGCACGTATCAAAGGTACCAAGGGTCAGTGGGCCCATTGAGCAGCACGTATCAAAGGTACCAAGGGACAGGGGGCCCATTGAGCAGCACGTATCAAAGGTACCAAGGGTCAGTGGGCCCATTGAGCAGCACGTATCAAAGGTACCAAGGGACAGGGGGCCCATTGAGCAGCACGTCTCAAAGGTACCAAGGGTCAGATCTAGGTTAGGTCAAGGTATTAGACCAAGGGTCTATCTTTCTATGGCCACAAAATTTACATTCACAGGTCGTGTTATTGATATCGTGGAATGGTGTCAAGGTTTTTTTGTAAATAAATAGTATTAAATTTAAATAACAAAAAATTTCAAAAAGTTGCCTGATACTTTTATGCAGGGTGGCATTGTAGACACCCACAGAAATTTTCAGTCTAATTGCTCAAAAATTGTTAAAGTAGTAGTAGGGTTTTGAAGTTGAAATTGCATAAAAAAAATATTTGTAGATAATCGACCTACCATTATACATAGTAATAGTAATTTCAATAGGATTCCCTAAATGGAAATAGTTATAACTTGAAAACTAAAAGAGCTATTAAATAGCAGTTTTCAGATTTGGAAACACCATTTAATTGGGCATTACAATAGATCATTAAAATAATTTCGACATATTTTGGACCAAAATTGTGTACCCCCCCCCCCCCCCCCCCCCCCCTGTTTCATGAACGCATATCTGTCAATGTCTACTATAATAATACACTTGAATTATCAATCACCAAACCTCCGGCACCGGCTCCGTCTCCGGCCGGAGCTCTTATTGTAATTATTATTATTATTATTATTTCACAGTGACAATATTTAAAATAAAATTTATTTATTACACCGGAGAAAGAACAACCAGGTACACTAACGGTATAGGTAAACCAGGTACACTAACGGTAGGTGAACCAGGTACACTAACGGTATAGGTAAACCAGGTACACTAACGGTAGGTAAACCAGGTACACTAACGGTAGGTAAACCTACTACTAGGATCGGCATGCTGCATTGCAGCTGCATTTTTAAGAATGCTGTGCCGGCTTGTCAACAAAATTGCACCGCCACAACTCCCTATCACCCATGACATTTGCTAGATCATCCGCATCTTTAAGGCCAGTATCCTTTAAGATGCGTCTCAAGAAAGTCACGGGCTGTCCACCATGCTTATTCACTCCATGAGGCTGCCATAGTACAAGATTATGCACTGGCTGGTCCTCACGGCGAAAGCAATGTCCTGCAAAGCGGAGGCGATTTTGTTCTAGTGTCAAGCTTGGGGGAACCAATGAGACACCTCCAATGTTATATAGTGTCTGGTTGGAGATGTGTGCATTGTACTTGACACAATGTACCCGGCGTAGCATTCTTGTGAATGTGCCATCCAGAGATTTGGTGTCCTCAGCAGTTAGAGCCCAGCATGGACTCCCGTAGAGGAGTACTGGAACTACTGCTGCTCTAAATAATCGGACCTTAAGTTTCTGATTAATTCTCGGTGACTTCCAAATCCTGGAAAGCCTATTCAAGGCTGCCCATGCCTTTCCCTTACGTATTCGAAGGTCCTCACCTGACTTCCGGATCCATGATCCCAGGTAACAGAAGTCGTCCACATGCTCAAGCATACCATCCTTTGAGCTTATGCTCATCCGATCAGAGACTTGCTGAGGACTTTCAAAGTTAACTGTCAGAATTTTGGTCTTTCTGGAGTTAATAAAAAGACCAACACTAGAAGCAGCATGTTCTAATGAGCTGAGGAGCCGCTGGGCTCCCTCTAATGATTCTGAGAGTACTCCTAAGTCATCAGCAAAGTCTAGATCAGTTAGGTACTTGGCAGGATTTCCTCGACTTCTGGAGCCAGTAGGTGGAGTTATCATCACCCCATCATCATTATGATGATCTAAGGACATGCGTAGAACATAGTCAACCACAATAATGAACAAGAATGGTGCAAGTGTGTCTCCTTGGAGGACGCCCCATAACACTTCAAATGGTTCTGTGTCACCATCAACAGTAGACACAAATGTTGTCGAACCATCGTATACTGATCTGATTGCTGCAATAATTTCATCAGGAATCCCATATAATGAAAGTATGCTGAACATACGTGAGCGAGAGACTGAATCAAAGGCCTTGAAGAAGTCAACAAAGATAACAGCCAGATGCCTGTCTTTCTTTTTTGATAACTCTTCAATTATCCTTCTAAGTGCCAAAATGGGCTCCATGGTCCCACGACCTTTACGGAACCCATTCTGATTTCCACGTAGCAGTCTCTCAATGGGATCCCTGATGCGATTTAATAGAATTCTATTGTATAGTTTTGCAGCAATCGAGATCAATGAGATTCCCCGAAAAGAACCAGAGTGTTAGGTTGCCCTTCTTGGGAACTGGCACCAACTTATTTGTTTTCATTTCTTGTGGGACCCTTGTTGTACGGTACATGTCTACTATGATGGGATAGATGAGCTTTAAACACTCAGTTATTTTAAAGACCTCAGGGGGAACACCATCTACTCCACTGGCACGATTGGTCTTAATGCTCTTTGCAGCAGCCTTCACTTCTGCAAAGGAGATATCGCCAATGGGAATATCTGGGAGTACAGACTCAGACACTTTTACTTCTATAAAGTTATCAGGCAATACCCTGTCATTATTGAGGAGCTTTTCAAAGTGGTCTTTCCAACCATTGAGGCGATCGGTAGGTGAACCAGGTACACTAACGGTATAGGTAAACCAGGTACACTAACGGTTGGTAAACCAGGTACACTAACGGTATAGGTAAACCTGAAAATATAGGTATATAGGTAAACCCGGAGGAACCTCCGGGCTCCGGCTCCGGCTGGAATGTTAGCTCTGTCGCATCCCCAATACGTACTCCCCCAAACTATTAGTCCATACTGTATATATATGGATAGATTAGGGCATATAATAAAACACGTAGAATGTACAACGGAAAGGTATGATTCCGGAAGTTCAGTAGGCATGTCCACCAACTGGCTGAAGCAATTACTGATTTACCATTACAGCGCAGCAGTCATCAGCAATCAGAAGCCAAGCAGAACGTTCCAAATTCATTCAACCATTCAAGGTTCCGTAACATTTAATAATTACAAACTAATTTAGAAATTAACATAATAAATTAAAATACTAACCTGGCAGGCCCAAATCCTTGAACTCCGGTAGAGGCAAGAAGCCGCTTACTAGCAGAACCCGCAGACCAAACAACAGGCCCCCTGTGGGAAGGATAATCAGAAAGAATCTATAAATAACCGTAGTTAGTAGTTCTTATAACATATTGTTAAAGTTGTTATAACATATTGTTATAGTTGTTATAACATATTGTTATAGTTGTTATAACATATTGTTATAGTTGTTATAACATATTGTTATAGTTGTAATAACATATTGTTATAGTTGTTATAACATATTGTTATAGTTGTAATAACATATTGTTATACCGGTAGTTGTTATAACATATTAGGGCATATTTTTTCCAAGCAATTTTGAGGTCGTTATATTATTCCCTTGTTGCGCATTAAAGTAAACAAAATACTCAGAACTATGACATTTTCCGACAACAAAGCTCACTCTTCCCGCTTTATCTACCACTCAATATATTACCTGTACAACATATGTCTGCTATATAATCCCGCACCACTTTCAGAAGGAAACTTATTGAATTATATTACAACGTCACGAACACTATTTTTTGCTGTAATTTCCAAAACACAATAATTAAATTAATCTTTAGCATTTTTAACACATTTAAATTTCAAACCAAGTTCATAATCTTTAATATCGTATAAATATGAATTTATAAAAATGTTTGCACGGCTCACATTTCACACATTTGGACGACCACTCCAGCACCAGTCCACCAACACATCAATATCTTAACCATTTCAATGAATTCTAGTTACATACAAGATACAATACTTACAAAACAAAACAGTACATTATTGTAGTTTTTTTCTTTCGTTAGGCCTAGGCCTATATGCGAATAAATAAATCAAAAGTAAAAACAAAAAGTTATAAACTTGTAGTTCCCCTTGTAGCTAGTCTGCTAGTGGCTGAACTGGTTAGCGCTACTGATGAGGCCTGTTAGGCCGAAACATACGTAAGCGCTGGTTCAACCCCAGGTGACGCGCTTTCTCATTTTTTCCACTTCTGAACAAACCCATAATATATATAAACAATATATATAACGAAATAAAATAATTAAACCGACTAACTTGGGCACTGAAGTCACTCTAGCAATGGGACTCCGATTGATAACTCTTCCCCTCGTCCTGCAAACACAAATATGATGTTACGAGTTACGGCCTACTGACAGACTGGCTTGGAGAATAATTCGGTCCTACGAATTACCCAAAAATACACAATAAAAAACACAAAAAAATACAAAAAAAACACAATAATTTACCCAAAAAAAACACAAAAAAACCCAATAAATCACAAAAAAACACAATATTACCCAAAAAAATTACCCGAAAAGACAAAAATAATTTATATCCTAAAAAAAGTTATAAACTGATAAGTTATACTGTTATAGGGCAGTAGGGTTCCTACTGTCCTATGTGTTTCGGTATCGGCAGTGCGATGTAGTATTTTTGGTTAGGTTAGATATTGATGGCCATACAGGCTGACAGGCATACACCATAGGCTACATCAGTACATAGCAATAAGATGTCTGAATCAGCTAAGTCAGTAAGTAGCGGTACTCTACCGTAGGCTGGTAGGTCAGTAGGTAGGCTGGTAGGCCAACCATCTACCATCAGCCGGTTGCAAAAATAGGACTGTGACCTTTGTTCTTTGGTTATCGTTTATTGTTTTGGTTAGAAAAGCCTGCTACTGTAACCTGCTCCTTTACATTAATTAACAAATCTGGTTTCGTATGCTGTCTGGCCTGGCAGTCTGGACAGACCGCGACCGGTGGCAGTAGGTCATTTATTGAATCTTCAAATGAACAAAATGTAATATTTTGAAAAAAGTGAAAATTGAAAACTGAAAAGTGAAACTCTTCTTACAGTCTTACAGTTAAACCTAAATCTTATAGTAGATAGATAGGCCTACATTGTTTATGAAGAAATTTTTTTTTTGCCTTTTTAGGCAGGCTTAGTTTTTTTTGGGTAATATTTAGGGCTCGATCGGAGTTGGGATTTGGCCGGAGCCGGAGCAGGAGCCGGAGTTGGACAATTTGGCCGGAGCCGGAGCAGGAGCCGGAGTTTTTCAAAAATTTTAAAAATTTAATTATTTATTTAAAATAAAGTATGGCTGTATGGTTATCGTTCGCCAATCGCTCATAATCAATCATACTGCTGTACTGTAGCTCTAATTAATTTCATAATTTATAGATTTACGAATTTTCAATTTAAAATTTAAGTAATTAATTTATCACGGACAGACGGCCTGATGCTGACGGCTAAAAATTACCTACAGTACCTAACTCACTAACTGTCTAACTGTGGTAGAGGTGTGTACTGTAGGCCAGGTTGGAATTCATGCTGCAAAACTCGGACGCGTACCTGCGCGAATGACCACAAACCAGATGCGCGTTGCGCGTTTGGGTGAGACAGGTGCGCGTTCGGGTGAGACAGGTGCGCGTTGCGCCTCAGCGCGCAGCTCTGCCTCTGACTGTCTGATGCGCACCACAAATTAATTGAAATCACGAAAATACACAAAAAAATTTCGCTCGCTTCGCTCGCATTAGTTTCTCGTTTCCAATTCTTCAAACAGTCAAATCACTTCACCATAATACTGTAATACCGGCAACCGGAGCTGAATTTGTCTATTTATTTTAACTACAATACTCTATTGTTGTATTGTTATTAGGTCTATATGCTATGCCGATGTTACGTTAGTAAACAGGTAAAGTCAGAAAGTAACAATGTATTATAAGTATGACTTAATTATAAGCCAACTGTATGTTTAAGCCTAATTGTTAGGTAGGCCTATACCAGTATACAAATTATTACTGGCAGACTGGTACCTACCTACTGACCTATTTCAGTATTTCAATATTCGTTTTTTTGAAATTACATGCTTTGTTTGTAATCTAAAATAATATTTTCTGTTATAAAAGCAGTGAGCGCGATGGGCCACCATAGTAGTGGATTAAAAAAATATTTTTTAATATTAACAATTTTGATGTTGCAAAAATTACATTTATTATGTAAGCCTAGATTCAACGTACAGACAGACAGACGTAAAGATAAGCTTAAAACGCTCAAACTTGTAAAATAGCAATGTAAAATTGTTCTTTATGAACTGTGCGATTTTTTGAGATATGCATGATATGAGTTGCGCGATTTTGTTTGGATGATGATGAGGTGCGCGACGAGCCAATTTCAGGCTGTCAGGTGCGCGGTGATTTCAAAACAACAAAGCGTACAGCGTACCTGCGCGCTCATGCATGAATTCCAACCTGGACTGTAGGTAGCCTACCGCTGTACCGTACGTGTACCAGTACTGCAGTACATTCAGACATTATGCTGGCATGACAGTCAGTAAATGGCTGCTGTGGTACAGTGTACAATCATAGCATTTACAACAAGTTTTTACAGTAGGGCCTATCTGTAACAGTCTGCTAGTCAGCCAGCTGGCCAGTACCAGTACTGCAGTACAGTCAGTCAGTCATTGACTACGTAAATACTGCAGTATTACAGTATTATGCTTGATATTGAAGCTGTCAGGCTGTGTACTACCTGACTACAGTACTTATAGTGTAAATAATTGTTCAGATTAGAATATGCACGAAATATAATACTTTATTAAAAAATTAACTCCGGCAATATTTTTACCGGAGCCGGAGCAGGAGCCGGAGGTGCCAAAATGGCCGGAGCCGGAGCCGGAGCCGGAGCTCCGATCGAGCCCTAAATATTGTGTATTTTGTGTTTTTTTTTTGCGTATTTTTGTGTTTTTTTGGGTAATATTGCGTTTTTTTGGGTAATTCGTAGGAGGACCCGAATAATTAGGCCTTCGTATAATACTAAAATGTAGAATGTTTATTTATTAACCCTTGTGCTCTCTTTGAGGTCATTTTTGACCCATCGGAGATTTAAACTTACATAATTTTATCACACATTGATATTTTATATCGAAATTTTGTGACTTTTATTATTTTATAGTGTATCTTAATTAGAAAAACAAAAATGTAAAAATTTGCAAGGGGGTCTATTCAATTTTACAGTTTATACACATATTGTCTTTGAGGTCAAATTTGACCTCATCATGTTTTGTACCTATACCATTCAATATCAACGAAACATTTACTTATCTTAGCCTTCTCTGTACTGATGACTGAATGTATGGTACTGGTCTAGTGGTCTAGCAGAAGCCTATATAGAATTATCAGATTGTAAATTAGATAAGTACCAGTACCGGTCACGGTCACAGCTACTCAAAACCACGCTGTGGTCTGCAAATCTAAACTCAGTAGGTCCCTTTCTTCTGTGCTTGAATTCCAGTCAGCAGGTACTGTGAATTTTGATACGGATATCAATATAACTGAATACTGGAATAATATAATACCCTCATTATTTATCGAGGCCAGGATTTATTATTTTCACTGAGTGCATTGTTGAGTTGTGGGAGGTTTAGTTGCCTACTAATTGCACTAACAGACGCAGACAGGAGACAGACAGACAAACAGACAGACAACTTGATATAATACTATCTAATCTACCTTACCTACAGTATAATAAAACTTACTAAAACCTATATCATTATACTGCTGTATTGATATGGTAATCTTGATATTTAATCGCAATGACTTACTGGTATCATACCATTACATTACTAATTCTGATAACAGACAATGGACAGACAGACAAAAAACAAACAACTAAGATAATACTACAGTCTATTATCTGAATATAAGTAGGCAACTTACATTCCTAAACCAGTCTGCCAGTACAGTAGCCTATCATTTTAAAGGTAACCACTGGATATTGAATCGCAGTGCCTTCTCATTTACATGAGGTCAAAATTGACCTCAAAGGAATCAAATGTTTGAGAAATGAAGGGGAACACAAGGGTTAACAGACAAAAGTGACGTTTTTGCGCCCCACTAGACTAATGTAAGTTCAAAAGTTTTACTATTAGACTGTTGTATCTTACTACATTACGATTACCTATAAGCTGATAAGAGCCAATAAGCCTACTGTCAGAAAGGTGGACTGTGTGCTGCTACGAGCTGACGAACTAGGTAGGCCTAAAAAAATTAAAAAAAATTAATATAGGCCTAAATTATTCACGCATTCACATTGTTTTGGGATTCAGCAGTTCAGGTAGACCAGTAGAGCTATCGGGTCCTACGAATTACCCCAAAATACCCCAAAACACCCCAAAATACTCCAAAATACCCCAAAATAGTCAAATATTACCCCAAAATACCCCAAAAAGGCTAAAAAATTACCCCAAAATACCCCAAAATAAGCTAACCATGTTTTTTAACAGCGAGGGAAAGGAGCAGGTTACAGTGGCAAGTTTTTTTAACCAAAACAATAAACGAGAGTGAAGAAAACATTTTTAATTATTTTGGGGTAATTCGTCATTATTTTGGGGTAATTCGTCATTTTGCCATATTTTGGGGTAAATTAAATTTCCAAAACAAAGGCTGAAAAAAAGTATTTTGGGGTAATTCTAAACTATTTTGGGGTATTTTGGGGTAATTCTAAACTATTTTGGGGTAGTTTGGGGTAGTTTTATACTATTTTGGGGTCTTTTGGGGTGTTTTGGGGTATTTTGGGGTAATTCGTAGGACCGGAGCTATCAGGCTGTCAGACTATCGTCAGTACGTCAGATTGCAGATCGTAGTAGGTACAGCATGCACATCACTGGCGGGTTTTTATTCCGTCATGTCCGTACTGCCGTAGGCAGGTAGGAGGATAAATCAATGGCATAATAGCTGATTACTGGACTAGCGATTAACTGACTGACTGAGTAGGCCTATACCTATGGTAGGCACTTACATGATAGTTGGTTCCACCCCAGTGAGCTTCTTAAGTTCCTCGTCAACAAATTCTAGATCCTCCTTCACCTTCGCCAATTCCTTTCCGATTACATCTACAGCATCTTCACCAAGGCTACCGGTACCGGTAGTCATAATTTCACCCTATCACAGCTGCACAGTATGCAGTATCAGGCTTTTTCTTTACCGATCTGCCGAAGGCCTACCAGCCTACAGTCAGACAGTTCAGAGGATCAGATGTTCTGCCTGCAGTTCTGCAGTCGTCAGACACGTCTGCACGTTCAGACGATGCACGAGAGACACACACACGCACCGCTGCTCCAGTCTAGCTGAGTGTCCAGCTGTCTTTTTCAATGCCTGATTGCTGATACCACATGAACCAGATCAGTAGACTGGCAGATCAGCAGATGGAGGGAGAAATACCGGTCAGTCGGTAGCCAAGCCAGTAGCAGTACGGTAACCGTCTGGTCTGACCGTATGTGATGTCAGGGACAGCAGGATGTCAGATGTGGTAGGCCTATGTCGAACCACCATCTGCCATCAGACCGTCTGAGTCTGACCCGCCTTGCGAATACTCGCCTTACAAGTAGTTTAATAATGGAGGAAGATTGAGTACCGGTATATAGACTAATATAATAATAATAATATACTACTGCATCTAATACTCGCCTTACCAGTAGTTTAATAATGGAGGAAGATTGAGTATATAGACTAATATAATAATAATAATATACTACTGCATCTAATACTCGCCTTACGAGTAGTTTAATAATGGAGGGAGATTGAGTATATAGACTAATATAATAATAATAATATACTACTGCATCTAATACTCGCCTTACCAGTAGTTTAATAATGAAGGAAGATTGAGTATATAGACTAATATAATAATAATAATATACTACTGCATCTAATACTCGCCTTACAAGTAGTTTAATAATGGAGGAAGATTGAGTATATAGACTAATATAATAATAATAATAATATACTGCATCTAAAACTCGCATACAAGTAGTTTAATAATGGAGGAAGATTGAGTATATAGACTAATATAATAATAATAATAATATACTGCATCTAAAACTCGCCTTACGAGTAGTTTAATAATGGAGGAAGATTGAGTATATAGACTAATATAATAATAATAATATACTACTGCATCTAATACTCGCATACAAGTAGTTTAATAATGGAGGAAGATTGAGTATATAGACTAATATAATAATAATAATAATAATATACTACTGCATCTAATACTCGCATTACAAGTAGTTTAATAATGGAGGAAGATTGAGTATATAGACTAATATAATAATAATAATAATATACTACTGCATCTAATACTCGCCTTACGAGTAGTTTAATAATGGAGGAAGATTGAGTATATAGACTAATATAATAATAATAATATACTACTGCATCTAATACTCGCCTTACGAGTAGTTTAATAATGGAGGAAGATTGAGTATATAGACTAATATAATAATAATAATATACTACTGCATCTAATACTCGCCTTACGAGTAGTTTAATAATGGAGGAAGATTGAGTATATAGACTAATAATAATAATAATAATATACTACTGCATCTACTACTCGCCTTACGAGTAGTTTAATAATGGAGGAAGATTGTGTATATAGACTAATAAAATAATAATAATATACTACTGCATCTAATACTCGCCTTACGAGTAGTTTAATAATGGAGGAAGATTGTGTATATAGACTAATAAAATAATAATAATATACTACTGCATCTACTACTCGCCTTACGAGTAGTTTAATAATGGAGGAATATTGAGTATAGACTAATATAATAATAATAATATACTACTGCATCTAATACTCGCCTTACGAGTAGTTTAATAATGGAGGAAGATTGAGTATATAGACTAATATAATAATAATAATATACTACTGCATCTAATACTCGCCTTACGAGTAGTTTAATAATGGAGGAAGATTGAGTATATAGACTAATATAATAATAATAATATACTACTGCATCTAATACTCGCCTTACGAGTAGTTTAATAATGGAGGAAGATTGAGTATATAGACTAATAATAATAATAATATTGCATTAATAATAATATACTGCATCTAAAACTCGCCTTACGAGTAGTTTAATAATGGAGGAAGATTGAGTATATAGACTAATATAATAATAATAATATACTACTGCATCTAATACTCGCCTTACGAGTAGTTTAATAATGGAGGAAGATTGAGTATATAGACTAATAAAATAATAATAATATACTACTGCATCTACTACTCGCCTTACGAGTAGTTTAATAATGGAGGAAGATTGTGTATATAGACTAATATAATAATAATAATAATATACTACTGCATCTAATACTCGCCTTACGAGTAGTTTAATAATGGAGGAAGATTGAGTATATAGACTAATATAATAATAATAATATACTACTGCATCTAATACTCGCATTACAAGTAGTTTAATAATGGAGGAAGATTGAGTATATAGACTAATATAATAATAATAATATACTACTGCATCTAATACTCGCCTTACGAGTAGTTTAATAATGGAGGAAGATTGAGTATATAGACTAATATAATAATAATAATATACTACTGCATCTAATACTCGCCTTACGAGTAGTTTAATAATGGAGGAAGATTGAGTATATAGACTAATATAATAATAATAATATACTACTGCATCTAATACTCGCCTTACGAGTAGTTTAATAATGGAGGAAGATTGAGTATATAGACTAATATAATAATAATAATATACTACTGCATCTAATACTCGCCTTACGAGTAGTTTAATAATGGAGGAAGATTGAGTATATAGACTAATATAATAATAATAATATACTACTGCATCTAATACTCGCCTTACGAGTAGTTTAATAATGGAGGAAGATTGAGTATATAGACTAATATAATAATAATAATATACTACTGCATCTAATACTCGCCTTACGAGTAGTTTAATAATGGAGGAAGATTGTGTATATAGACTAATAAAATAATAATAATATACTACTGCATCTACTACTCGCCTTACGAGTAGTTTAATAATGGAGGAAGATTGAGTATATAGACTAATAAAATAATAATAATATACTACTGCATCTACTACTCGCGTTACGAGTAGTTTAATAATGGAGGAAGATTGTGTATATAGACTAATATAATAATAATAATAATATACTACTGCATCTAATACTCGCCTTACGAGTAGTTTAATAATGGAGGAAGATTGAGTATATAGACTAATATAATAATAATAATATACTACTGCATCTAATACTCGCATTACAAGTAGTTTAATAATGGAGGAAGATTGAGTATATAGACTAATATAATAATAATATACTACTGCATCTAATACTCGCCTTACGAGTAGTTTAATAATGGAGGAAGATTGAGTATATAGACTAATATAATAATAATAATATACTACTGCATCTAATACTCGCCTTACGAGTAGTTTAATAATGGAGGAAGATTGTGTATATAGACTAATATAATAATAATAATAATATACTACTGCATCTAATACTCGCCTTACGAGTAGTTTAATAATGGAGGAAGATTGAGTATATAGACTAATATAATAATAATAATATACTACTGCATCTAATACTCGCATTACAAGTAGTTTAATAATGGAGGAAGATTGAGTATATAGACTAATATAATAATAATAATAATATACTACTGCATCTAATACTCGCCTTACGAGTAGTTTAATAATGGAGGAAGATTGAGTATATAGACTAATATAATAATAATAATATACTACTGCATCTAATACTCGCCTTACGAGTAGTTTAATAATGGAGGAAGATTGAGTATATAGACTAATATAATAATAATAATATACTACTGCATCTAATACTCGCCTTACGAGTAGTTTAATAATGGAGGAAGATTGAGTATATAGACTAATATAATAATAATAATATACTACTGCATCTAATACTCGCCTTACGAGTAGTTTAATAATGGAGGAAGATTGAGTATATAGACTAATAAAATAATAATAATATACTACTGCATCTACTACTCGCCTTACGAGTAGTTTAATAATGGAGGAAGATTGTGTATATAGACTAATATAATAATAATAATAATATACTACTGCATCTAATACTCGCCTTACGAGTAGTTTAATAATGGAGGAAGATTGAGTATATAGACTAATAAAATAATAATAATATACTACTGCATCTACTACTCGCCTTACGAGTAGTTTAATAATGGAGGAAGATTGTGTATATAGACTAATGTAATAATAATAATAATATACTACTGCATCTAATACTCGCCTTACGAGTAGTTTAATAATGGAGGAAGATTGAGTATATAGACTAATATAATAATAATAATATACTACTGCATCTAATACTCGCATTACAAGTAGTTTAATAATGGAGGAAGATTGAGTATATAGACTAATATAATAATAATAATAATATACTACTGCATCTAATACTCGCCTTACGAGTAGTTTAATAATGGAGGAAGATTGAGTATATAGACTAATATAATAATAATAATATACTACTGCATCTAATACTCGCCTTACGAGTAGTTTAATAATGGAGGAAGATTGAGTATATAGACTAATATAATAATAATAATATACTACTGCATCTACTACTCGCCTTACGAGTAGTTTAATAATGGAGGAAGATTGTGTATATAGACTAATATAATAATAATAATAATATACTACTGCATCTAATACTCGCCTTACGAGTAGTTTAATAATGGAGGAAGATTGAGTATATAGACTAATATAATAATAATAATAATATACTACTGCATCTAATACTCGCCTTACGAGTAGTTTAATAATGGAGGAAGATTGAGTATATAGACTAATATAATAATAATAATATACTACTGCATATAATACTCGCCTTACAAGTAGTTTAATAATGGAGGAAGATTGAGTATATAGACTAATATAATAATAATAATAATATACTATTGCATCTAATACTCGCCTTACGAGTAGTTTAATAATGGAGGAAGATTGAGTATATAGACTAATATAATAATAATAATAATATACTACTGCATCTAATACTCGCCTTACAAGTAGTTTAATAATGGAGGAAGATTGAGTATATAGACTAATATAATAATAATAATATACTACTGCATATAATACTCGCCTTACAAGTAGTTTAATAATGGAGGAAGATTGAGTATATAGACTAATATAATAATAATAATATACTACTGCATCTAATACTCGCCTTACAAGTAGTTTAATAATGGAGGAAGATTGAGTATATAGACTAATATAATAATAATAATAATATACTATTGCATCTAATACTCGCCTTACGAGTAGTTTAATAATGGAGGAAGATAGAGTATATAGACTAATATAATAATAATAATAATATACTACTGCAGCTAATACTCGCCTTACAAGTAGTTTAATAATGGAGGAAGATTGAGTATATAGACTAATATAATAATAATAATAATATACTACTGCATCTAATACTCGCCTTGCAAGTAGTTTAATAATGGAGGAAGATTGAGTATATAGACTAATATAATAATAATAATAATATACTATTGCATCTAATACTCGCCTTACGAGTAGTTTAATAATGGAGGAAGATAGAGTATATAGACTAATATAATAATAATAATAATATACTACTGCAGCTAATACTCGCCTTACGAGTAGTTTAATAATGGAGGAAGATTGAGTATATAGACTAATATAATAATAATAATATACTACTGCATCTAATACTCGCCTTACAAGTAGTTTAATAATGGAGGAAGATTGAGTATATAGACTAATATAATAATAATAATAATATACTACTGCATCTAATACTCGCCTTACAAGTAGTTTAATAATGGAGGAAGATTGAGTATATAGACTAATATAATAATAATAATAATATACTACTACTGTACATCTAATACTCGCCTTACAAGTAGTTTAATAATGGAGAAAGATTGAGTATATAGACTAATATAATAATAATAATATACTACTGCATCTAATACTCGCCTTACAAGTAGTTTAATAATGGAGGAAGATTGAGTATATAGACTAATATAATAATAATAATAATATACTACTGCAGCTAATACTCGCCTTACAAGTAGTTTAATAATGGAGGAAGATTTTGAGTATATAGACTAATATAATAGCCTATATAGACTTATTGTTAAGACGAACGGCCGCCCAAAGTAGACTCCACGGGGAAATTAGTTTTTTAGCCTGATATTCATACTATTTATTTAATGCATTATTTTTAACATGTGATTTGCTTTGTGTCTTATCTATTTATTTGGTGTACTATTTTTAGCTTGTAATCTATCTATGTAATCTGACTATTCGGTGTGTTATTTCGGCTCAGAATTTATCCTATGTAATCTACCTATTCGATGCGATGTATTATTTCGGCATATAATTTATTTATGTCTTTAATTATTTATTTTAGTGCATTATTTCCCGGCATACAATCTGTAATGTTGATCTATTTATTGGGTGATTATTTTCGGCTTAGGGCTTGTTCTATATTGATTTTGTTGGTGTGCGTACTCAGCCGCGTAGCCAGGAATTTCCCACGGTAGGGTCCCAGACCCAAAATTGTAATTCATATTTATAGTAGTTGTGGGTTTGGGGGAGGAGCCCCCCCCCCCCCCCCAGCGTAGTCCAGGTGTGATTGTTTGGAATTTTAACAAAATGCCCGCCACACGTGATGTGTAATGTTCAGTAGGGTACGCAGCAAACTTCGCCCGCAGACAATCTTCTCCAACCATCGCCTACTAAACAATTCTCAAGTCTCAGATAGACCATATCCTCTTTCGTAGGAAATACAGGAGCTCTATACACGACTGTAATGCATTTACACTACGACCCTTCTCCAGTGATCACCGCCTTATTGTGGCCAAGGTAAGACTTAGTCTGCGTGCTAGCAGAACAACGAAATCTGCCTTGCCGTGGCATGACTGGTCCTCTCTGTTGCAACAGCCAAGTGTGAGATCCAGCTTCACACTACAGCTGAGCAACAGGTATGAGGCTCTTGCCTCTGAGGCGGCAGATCACTGTGAGGGCTATACTGCCTTCACAGAGGCAGTTAAGTTAGCAGCTGCAGAAACAGTTCCTGTATACCCTCGAAACAGGAAACGGGCACCCTGGACTGATAACAAAATTCAGAAGTGCCGAAATGACCTCTACAAGGCGCAGAAAGAGTCCCGACTCAAACAGACTACAGCAGCCAAGAATGCAGTTAAGGCTGCATCTAGGTCCCCCAACAGGTTGATGCCATCAATGATGCTGACGACAGCAGGCAATCATCCCAGGCATGGAGATCGATCAACTTGCTTGCTGGTCGAAATAGCCAACCAACCACCAAGGTTAAGGCTGAATCACCAGCCGATCGATCGCCTCAATGGTTGGAAGGCCCACTTTGAAAAGCTCCTCAATAATCACAGGGTATTGCCTGATAACTTTATAGAAGTAAAAGTGTCTGAGTCTGTACTCCCAGATATTCCCATTGGCGATATCTCCTTTGCAGAAGTGGAGGCTGCTGCAAAGAGCATTAAGACCAATCGTGCCAGTGGAGTAGATGGTGTTGCCCCTGAGGTCTTTAAAATACCTGAGTGTTTAAAGCTCATCTATCCCATCATAGTAGACATGTACCGTACAACAAGAGTCCCACAAGAAATGAAAACAAATAAGTTGGTGCCAGTTCCCAAGAAGGGCAACCTAACACTCTATGGTTCTTTTCGGGGAATCTCATTGATCTCGATTGCTGCAAAGCTATACAATAGAATTATATTAAATCGCATCAGGGATCCCATTGAGAGACTGCTCCGTGGAAATCAGAATGGGTTCCGTAAAGATCGGGGGACCATGGAGCCCATTTTGGCACTTAGAAGGATACTTGAAGAGTTATCAAAAAAGAAAGACAGGCATCTGACTGTTATCTTTGTTGACTTCTTCAAGGCCTTTGATTCAGTCTCTCGCTCACGCATGTTCAGCATACTTTCATTATATGGGATTCCTGATGAAATTGTTGCAGCAATCAGATCAGTATACAATGGTTCGACAACATTTGTGTCTACTGTTGATGGTGACACAGAACGGTGGTTGGAGATGTGAGCATTGTACTTGACACAATGAACCCGGCGTAGCATTCTTGTGAATGTGCCATCCAGAGATTTGGTGTCCTCAGCAGTTAGAGCCCAGCATGGACTCCCATAGAGGAGTACTGGAACTACTGCTGCTCTAAATAATCGGACGTTAAGTTTCCGATTAATTCTCGGGGACTTCAAAATCCTGGAAAGCGATTTAGAAATTTAGAGATTTAGAAAATCCGCTATTAAGAATTAATATGATAAAATCATAGTTATAAAGTAAGTTACTGAAATTACAAATGAAATTGAATTAATAAATTAAATTAATATTATAATTAAACTGAGGGGACTGTTTTACATACGGTCATTTAATTTGGCTTAATTGGAAAGATTAAAAAGAATACTTTAATTATAACAGAAAGTTTTTATGTTTCAAGAAACTGCTATTCGCGTGTCATTTATCCCCCTGTCATTTAGCTTTAAATCATTTACGTAATGATGTGTCATTTAAACTCATTAACATAATAATAGTTATACGGCATAGCAACTGGTCTGGTCGTCATGCTGTCATGGCTTTTCAGTAAATTTAATAATATTTATATTAAGAACAGTTAACTTATTCTTAAAAACTAGTACTATGCTATAGGCCCTACTACCATGGAATCATAACAACATGTATTGATAACATAAAAGTATTGCAAAATGACAGTAGGCAAATTTCAATTCATGTCATTTAAATTAAGGGACGTAAAATTTAAATGTGCTTCCGTTTTTTAAATACCTTATTTACAAATCGGCGATTTCCATTTAGTTAAATGTCGCTTCGTAAAACAATCCCCCACCCCACACCATGGTATATTATTTTATAAACTGCCACATTTTGAAATTGAACTAATTATGGTACCGGTACATTAATAAATACACTTTTTTGATTTATTGAAAAAAAAAAAAACGTTTTTTTGTTAAAAAAAATTAATGTTCTAATTAATTACATTTCAAAGTAATTTTCATGGTATTAATAATAATTTTGAATTAAAATACATAGCCACCCACAGGTTATTTAGTTGTGACTCGGCAAGAGAAGCTACGCAATATCCAATCACGTTGGTCAGTGTACCCAGAAAAAATTACATAATTCATTATATTACATCAGAGTCAGAGTGCCTATCTTATTTATGCTATCTTTCATTGGTATATATTGAACCCTGCTTGACAGGCAAGGCACAGCGACGTCGTCTAATGAAAGCACAGAAACCAAGGCAGGAGCCAGTGGGCGCCCCCCTGCAGTGGTCAACTGGGCTCCATTTCATTGCTTTACATTACAGACTATTAAACTGGTTGAGAGATTATATAATATAGGCCTAAGTAATAAGCTGGCTTTCTAAGAACATTGTATGATATTATGATGCCTTATCGTGGGGGCGGGGTGCCTGAGGGAATTATTGGTAGTGTGGCTGGAGGCCTGGCTACAACACTTTGATGGGGTATATGGTCTCCTTTCTACTACTTATTTTCTTTGGCAACCTGCCTGGGTTATGTGGATTGTATCTGGTCGGGCTCCTTTCCAAAGCAACTTCAACTTCGAATATTTTCTAATATTCGGTTTATTGCAGTTGTCATTATAATTTTTTTGATTTAACGGAACTTGACGATGGCAAAATGCTCTCAGAGTTAGTGTAAGTTGGAATCTCCACGGTAGGGTCCCGGGACCCTGGGACCCTACCCTCGCTACGCTAGTGTGCGTACTTGTATAGTGGCTCGGGTATTGCTTGGGGTGGGCGTACTTAGCTGTTATATTGGATATGTAATCACGATTGGCTTCCGTAAAGTTGAGGATAACATGTGTACGGTGGCTGAATGTGGCCAATTTAATTAATTTTAAAATGGGAAATATAAAAGGAAATTAATGAAATATAATTCCTTAAAACAGGAATTAATCAAATATAATTCAACCTAAAACAGGAATTAATCAAATATAATTCAACCCAAAACAGGAATTAATCAAATATAATTCAACCCAAAACAGGAATTAATCAAATATAATTCAACCCAAAACAGGAATTAATCAAATATAATTCAA
>JAUCBJ010001531.1:0-35559 GCA_032718475.1 Nemertoderma westbladi | reverse complement strand
AATGTTGTTGGCACATGTGAAATAATACCACAATGTTAAACAGGGTGCACTCCGTGCACCAGTGTTGGCCCATGTGAAATAATACCAGACATTCTGATATTATATTTCACTCTGTAGTTTAGTAAAAATACAAAGTTTATCACTAATAGCCCTGCGATATAGAGTTATAAAATAAATTGAACTATAGTATTTTACTATATTGCTTCCATAGTTACTGCGATTCAAATTATCTTACTCTTTAACTCCTGATTCTGATTACTCAACGTTAAATAATTCAATGTTCTCGAATATTTATTACATAACTAGAGAGCCACTAAACTACATAAACCAATATTGAGTTCCATTTTGGAATACGCCTTGTAAATATTAAAGTTACAATAACTTTTGAGTGCGTGCATAGATTTAGCACAAATTACTTGGATTTTGTGACAAAGGCGTCACAGAACACCTTCTCCGCTTATCGCCAGATTCGCAAGTATGTGGCGCGCGCTCCCTTGGTCTCCCACAGACACACGCAACAGCACCCACACTACCCGCACCCCTTGGTGTCTCAGCAGTGGATGGTCGCCACAAACAGAACAATTTCAACACCAAATAAATGCGGCCATCCCAAAAGAATACCTGCAGCTGCTGCCAGTACAGAGTGCATACAGATGGACATCCATGCCTTTGAGCCAATCAAACCTGTCGCCATTGCGGAAAAGTTGGCCACTACGACTGGATGTGCGTCTTTAAAAATGAATCGAATGACACTGATGCCTACCGACACCAGGGTCCGAGCCATGGATGCCAATGTCGGCGCCAACCCAACACGAATTCGATCAATGCCACTGACAGGGATGACAGTGGCCACAAATGTTAGCTTATCCAATTCCGCTAACCACCCCATAAAGTTGAACCGTTAAGCAATATTGGGGAACACGAGGGTGAGCAATCAACCTCCTGTCACCCCAACAAAGTGGGAAGGAGAAAGCACGCACACACACACAATAAGGGTCAGGGGTTACACCCCTGAGAGAGAGAGAGAGCAACAGGGGCAAAGGGAAACCCTCCAGGGGAGGCAAAGGGCGACAACAGGGTTATTAGCCAATGGGGGGAAGGCATCGGTTGAGTAATGTAACACGGCCAACCGTGCAATATATATTATCAATACAGTAATCATTTCATTCACTTATAGTAAGTCAGTTAGTTAGGTACCGGAACTCTAAATACCGTCATCTCCATCCAGTCATCATTGCATATCATTTTACCGGTACACTTATATTATTCACTTATATCTTATCTTGTCTTATACTATTATACCCTGGAACTGTATACAACGATCAATAACTGTTTCCACCTTTTCACATACACACGGCGGGGACGACGCGTAGTTTAGAAACCGGATAAACCGGGATCCTGGGTGGATCCCGTCACAGTATTTAGAACCGAGCTGCCGTCCTAAGACAGTAATAGATACCAACAGCCCAAACTGACTTCCAGCCACCAATCTAAAGTACAAGATGAGTCAAACGGGAGAAACGACACCGCCGCGGAGCCCGGATGGAGACCTAACGATCCGCGAGGCTGCGACCAGACAGTATAGACCCGCGACGCCGGACCCATCGGTAACGGGCGATCCGGCAATCCAAGATGAGGGGGGCCGTCTACAACCGGAGAGCGAGTCGAGAGAAGGAGGAGACGAGACGGGAGAAGAGAAAGACGAGTCGACGCGGAGCGGGGGTCGACGTACCAATGTCGCCGGCCAGCCACAGGCCGAGGGCGATGGACAGCCCACCGGAACGGCGACGGTGGGACCGACGGTACGACGCCGGACCCGGAGAGATGGAGGAGATGTCGGCGATGAGGACGTCGGGGTCAGCGATCGACTTCGACGGGCTTACAACGCGACCCGAGAAGATACTTAAAGAGGCCAAAGGAGGGGCGAAGATAGATGAGGTAAAGTTGAAGAAAAGACTAGGTGAGTCGAACGAACATTTCAACTACCTAATGCGCTTTGGACAGAGAGAACTAGCCGAGGACAGAGCGAAAGGGGTTGCCAGCGAACTGTCTGATCTATGGGAGTGTATGAGTATGCGGGCTAGTGTAGTGTACATAGGGCCATACTTAGTCGATGCCCGGGGAATAAAATTAGTGGGTTGGAGGAGACCGCAGGAGGGCGAATCCGAGGTTAACCCCGAGGATTCGGTCTCGTCGGTCGGAGGAAGTTCCGGGAGGCGGGGGAAAGTTAGTAGGACGGGAAGGCGGAGGGAATCCGTCGCAACCGATAAGTCTGCTACATCCTCCGCAAAAGAAAGACGGGTGATGGAATTAAATTTGGCTTACCAAGTCGATCTAGCGGCGCAAGACCAGAGAGAAGTAGAGAGACAGTTAGAGGAGGGGAGGGCGCTATTAGAGAAGGAAATGGAACTGGTTAGGGAGACCGGAGAGAGGGCCGAGAAGGCCGCGAGAAGCTTTAGGGAGTGCGAGGAAATAGGGAGGAAGGAACAAGAGGAGCGTGAAGCGAGAGAGCAGAGTGAACGTAAAGAGCGCGAGGCGGAACGTAAGGAGCGTGAGGCGGAAAGCAAAGAGCGTGAGGTGGCGAGGGAGGCAAGACGACTGGAGAGAGCTGAGAGAGAGAAGGAATTGGCCGAGCAAAGCGCGCGGGAGAATAAGGAGAGAATGGCAGAGGAGACGCGTGTGAGGGAGGTTTTAAATGCCCGTCGGAGGGAGCTTATTCAGTACCAAACCAGACAGAAACACAAACTGAAACTGGCGCAGATGGGGTTGTCAGAGAGTGACGCTGGCTCGACTGCTTTCGAGGAACCAAGGGTCGAGGAAACATTTATTAATACCCCACTTACAGGAACCGCACGACAAACCCGAGACTGGTGTGACCGTACGGGCGGGGGGGGGGGGGGGGGGGGGGTAATAATAATACTACAGTAGACGACGTTAATATTAATAGTACCGTATTGGACAATTCTAACCAAACCTTTATTCCAGGAAATATTTTACCTAGTAGTAGTAATTTAAACTTAAATGCAATTAACCCAAATAATTTAAATAATAATCCGAATTCGAATTTACAAATTAATCCAAATAATTTAAATAATGATCCAAATCCGAATTTGCAAAATAATTCAAATAATGTACCCACGCAAAATAATTCAAATAATCTTATCTCGAACGAACAAAATAATTCTGTTTCTAATTTTGGTGCACAAAATAATTTAGGTGAACTAGAGGACCAAATTGGTTTAACAGGCGACAATCACAGTGGTGCTATTAACGTGAACGTGTCGGACATACACAACCCGGCAAACGGGGGCCTGGTAGGCCACGTAGTTAGTAGGCAGGAAGTGGCGGGGTTAAGCCAACCCGACGGCGGCCTGGTAGGCCACGTAGTTGGTAGGCAGGAGGTAGCGGGGTTGAGCCAACCCGAGGTGGGCCTGGTAGGCCACGCAGTAGTAGAGAGAGAGGCGGGGGTGAATGGACCCAGCCGTGGTGGAGACAGTGCGTCGACTAGAGAGGGGTGTAGAGACGAAGTGAGAGATAGTGAAGTTAGATGCGGCGGGTGGGGGGGGGGGGGGCTGCGGGCGGGTGCCCCACCACGACAGATTAGTAGCGAGAGGGGGGGGGGGGGGCAGAGAGTGTCCCACAGGCGTCGGCGGATAATGCGCGGGCCGAGCTAGGTAAACCGCAACACCCGGCGACGGAGAGTAATAGGGGGATTGCGAGTATCCCCAGCGACGTGCGATCGAGCAGAGAGAGGCAGGTTGACGTCGCGAGAGGGCAGACGAAGCGTCGAGCCCGATCAGAAGAGGGAAGAAGAACAGTGGAGTTTAACCGGGAGATGGAGGAGAGATCTCACGAGCGGGAATACTGCACTGGAGAGAGAAGAAGAGAAGATAGTAGGAGAAGTGTCGCCGCGAACGATAGGAGAGCGAGGACGGATAGCGAGCCGTCGATAGTCGAGGTGGGAACGGAGAGTCGGTGGGGTCGAACTTCGGGAGATTGCCGTCGCCCCGGAGAGGCGCGACCTGACGAGGCGCACTACGCGCCGATAGTGGGGTACGCGATGTACCGGCACGAGGACGAGAGTAGTGGAGGGGGTCGAAGAGAAACTTCCCGGCGGGATATAGCTACCGATCGAGAATACGGTAGCCGCGGGGAGGATTATTCGAGAAGATTAAACTTCGATCCCGAGCGGCACATACAGACTGTGGGACATACTGTAGGCCTTACTGCACATACCATAGGCCATGCTGACAGGAATAATGTAGGCGATAGGATAGCGCGGACGACGGGATTAAACCCGGAAGTAGCGGAGTACCGGTACACTTATATTATTCACTTATATCTTATCTTGTCTTATACTATTATACCCTGGAACTGTATACAATGATCAATAACTGTTTCCACCTTTTCACATACACACGGCGGGGACGACGCGTAGTTTAGAAACCGGATAAACCGGGATCCTGGGTGGATCCCGTCACAACCAATCCGTCAGTTCCGCACAGATCTGTACGATCATCAACGAGGAATTACCCCCACACATTCCAACAGTATCAGCACTGGAGCAGCTAGAATCCCTGGATACGGTCTCAATTGAACTCCAAGTCACTAAATTACCGCAACACAGCCAACCTGACATCCAATTCCTCCCAGATACAGGAGCGAATATTACTGTCATTTCGATGGCAACCTTCGTGTCTACTACTACTAGGATCTGCATGCTGCATTGCAGCTGCATTTTTAAGAATGCTGTGCCGGCTTGTCGACAAAATTGCACCACCAGAACTCCCTATCACCTATGACATTTGCTAGATCATCCGTATCTTCAAGGCCAGTGTCCTTTAAGATGCATCTCAAGAAAGTCATGGGCTGTCCACCATTCTTATTCACTCCGTGTGGCTGCCACTGCACAAGATTATGCACTGGCTGGTCCTCACGTCGAAAGCAATGTCCTTCAAAGCAGAGGCGGCTTTTGTACTTTTGCAAGCTTGGGGAAACCAATGAAATACCTCCAATGTTATATAGTGTCTGGTTGGAGATGTGTGCATTGTACTTGACACAGCGAATCCGGCGTAGCATTCTTGTGAATGTGCCATCCAGAGATTTGGTGTCCTCAGAAGTTAGAGCCCAGCATGGACCTTCGAGTCGGTTGGTGGCCAACTGCACAACCTGGCCATTCCCAATTGGGTTTCCGTTCTCCCATGGCCACCACAGAATCGACACCAGTCTAACTGAAGACATTTGTTACTTTCCAACCCCAACAAACCGTACACAACTCCGATTATTCATGGACCTAGCAAACCAGCTCTGGGACTCCACACCAGAAATCACAGAGCTCCTAGAACCATTACGCAGCCTTAAAACTGACTGCTGTCATTGGACCAACAGGCCTTCGAAACAGTGCACTTATCAAGCCCCAAATACCTCTCAAGATTCTATCCAGACCGTACAACGCAACTTCTCACTGATGTATCTCGATTACATGGCCTCGGTTTCTTACTCAGCCAACTCGACCCACTACAGAACTGCTGGCTCACAGTCCAGTGTGGATCCCGGACATTCGCCCCCCACAAGTCTAACTGGTCTGAAATGTCAAAATTTGAGGCATTGGGGGCAGCATGGGCAGCAAAGAAGTGCAAGTACTTCCTCGATGGATTACTCCACTTAGAACTCCTTACCGATCCTTACCGACTGCAGACCACTCATACCCATCATTAATGAACGGAGGCTTGACCAGGTACACAATGATAGGCTGCTCAAGCTCAAGACATGCATGTCCCGGTTTAACTTCACAGCAACCCATCAGAAAGGTACAAAGCACATATTCCCATTGGCGATATCTCCTTTGCAGAAGTGAAGGCTGCTGCAAAGAGCAGTAAGACCAATCGTGCCAGTGGAGTAGATGGTGTTACGCCTGAGGTGAATTACCGGATCCCTGGGTTAAGGATTGATGGCATGGCTACTGGTTCCTGATTGGAGTTCTGCCTGATTCCATGGATTCTACGACATTCGATGGTGATTCATGCCTTGTTGACTACTTCAGGCAAGGTTATTGCTGCAACTCCTTCAGTGAGTGTTTATACACTTCCTGACTTTCGCCCAGAAACATCAGTGGCCAGAGAGATCACAGAATGCAAATCTATTAAACGTTTACGTGGTGTAAACGTTTATACAGGTCTGCAACGTCTATACTACTTCAGCATGGTGTCACTTTCACTGCAGCACATCCTGACATTCTGATATTGCCACACCACCGCATTTTATACTGTTTTATGCTGTTATAATATATTGTGATTTGTAACCTATTGATTAATGCTAATAGTTGGAGAATACTTACGAATAACTGGTAGATCTCTTGGTTTTCATGATTTATTGAGGTAAGCGGAGGGGAATACTATTCACAATTGCCTAGCTCAAATAAAAGTGGTTTGTATGAGTTTATGCTGTTTCATAGTCCCCAATGTACGTGAATTAAGTTTCTCCTTATATGCGAGTAAAATTGGTGACCAATGGGAAATTAGCGTGTTTCAGTACTATTGTCCGTTGTGTGAGTGTGAACAATCAATAATACATCCCTAAAGGATGTAAACATTTGCGTTATCTCATGCCTACCCATTGTAATTTTTTTTTTTTTTTTTTTTTTTTTTTACTACTTTACAAGCCTCATTTATTCACAAAATAATAAAAACCTTCAGAAATACAAACACAATTATAGGCACTATAACAAACAATTAAAAACAGTAATTACAGAAACGCGGGTAATTTAAAAAACCATTGTACAACCACCACCAGCTGTATTTGACGGCTGCCTAGCAACCAGATTGCTATTTAAACAGTATGTACTGCTGTACTGTGTACTGCACTGCCTACCACTGCACTGCCATTCAGCCTGTTGGGTCCGAGTTTGCATTCGCCAGGAGAATGGACGCCTCCGCGATATTGCAGCGGACTGGGCGGCGAGAAGCTGATCTACAGCCACGCAAACAGAGCAGCGACGACCTCAGCAACGCGAAACTCAGTCGCCGGCGAACCCAGGTGATACTGTCGGAGTACCGGACCTCCCTTTTGTCTGCGATCTTGTGGGCCAGGCGAGTAACAAACTGCGTGGCGGCTTTGGACATCCCGCCGAAAGCCGTGAAGAGGAGGGGAGTGAAGTTGCCGTGTTCAACCTGCCTCACCCGCTCCTCGTACTTCCGGATCTTTCGGTCCTCGTGATGACGATGGGCGGCATCCAAAGACATGGCGGCGTTCGTAGCGGCCAGCGGGTTGAATACTGAAACGTCGATGAAGGTCCTCTGGAAGCGGTTGCCCCAGAAGCCACTCACCGAAACGTCCAGCCGCGCCTGCTGGTCAGTCGAAGCGGATCGGAGGGCGAACTGCTCGCCTGTCAGTGGCTGGAGCATCGGCTCAACTGCCACATTGTGCGCCACCTCGGTAAGGGAATCAGCCACGAAATCGCGGATCTCGTTGTGCCTTATGGAGGGGAAACCTCCAGTAGGGCACGACAGAATATGCGAAGCGGAAAATCGCTCCCCACAGGCACAACGAGCTGGGAGATCCTTAGGAGACCACCCGTAACGTAGACTCAGGGCGTCTCTGAACTCTTCCTTATCTAGGTGAGTTTGAACTTGGGTTAGCGGTTTGGTGTTAAGCCAAGTTGAAGCGCCTTTCTCTGAGGTTAACTCACACAACTTGCGTTGGTTTGGCGAGATATTCCTGTAAACCTCTTCTGTTTTAGTTTTCAGGTGCAGCGCCCCACGAACTTTCAGCGCAGCCAATGCCAGCTTCTGCCGCTCCCGGATCACCGACATCGAATGGGTATCGGCTAGATGAAACGATTCGCACATATCGCGCGAGTTGCCGTACTGTGCGTCGAGGTCGGCGGGAACCGGAACGCCCAATCCACCGTGCCGGACTGGCAGGGACAGCAGCTGTCTTTCTTCCGATGAAATCGACGCTCTGCCGGTGATCTGGCAGAGGAAGAGTTCTACCGACCCTTCGAGTTTCCCGAAGTGGTCGGTTGCACCAGGAACTACCCGCGACACGTACCGCCACCGGCACGACAAACCGAACACCAGCCCGGCGTACGCGCAGTGGGGATCCACCGCAGCTATGTCGGTGATCCGGTCGACCTGGGCCGTAAACTCCTCCACTTTCTTCGCGGTATATTCGCGTCGAAACTCCTCCGTCCCGATAACCCCGCCGAGGAGTTCGTGGCCAACCGTGTTTATTATGACGCCGGTATTGGCAAATAATTGTAATTAGTATAAGTCATATCTTTGCGTAGTAGTTAAAGCGCAGCACCTGAAAGGAACTGTTAGTATTTAACTGAAAATAAACATCGTTTTTGGAGATTATATAGTAAAGATCAATCGAATAAATACAAAGTGTCCTACGGCTCTCTCTGCCATAGAATCCAGTCTCCCACCTCTGGTGGTTCATACGCCACGCTAGACTGGCTTCGGCTGTGTTCAATTTTGTACAGGATGTCAGGTATTATAAGACATATAAATTAGCAGGTTAAACTGTTAAAGGTCTAAAAGCGCGAACAATAGTAAACATATGCAGAACAACAAGAGTCCCACAAAAAATGAAAACGAATAAGTTGGTGCCAGTTCCCAAGAAGGGCAACCTAACATTCTATGGTTCTTTTCGGGGAATCTCATTGATCACGATTGCTGCAAAGCTATACAATAGAATTCTATTAAATCGCATCAGGGATCCCATTGAGAGACTGCTCCGTGGAAATCAGAATGGGTTCCGTAAAGGTCGTGGGACCATGGAGCCCATTTTGGCACTTAGAAGGATAATTGAAGAGTTATCAAAAAAGAAAGACAGGCATCTGGCTGTTATCTTTGTTGACTTCTTCAAGGCCTTTGATTCAGTCTCTCGATCACGTATGTTCAGCATACTTTCATTATATGGGATTCCTGATGAAATTATTGCAGCAATCAGATCAGTATACGATGGTTCGACAACATTTGTGTCTACTGTTGACGGTGACACATAACCATTTGAAGTGTTATGAGGCGTCCTCCAGGGAGACACACACAAACGTCACGAGTAGGGTGAGAAATGCGCACCCTGAGTCACAAGAAGTCCACCGACGCCCTTATGAGTACTAAGCGAGAGAACGGGAATTAGAAAGAACCGTTAAACCCCGATGGCCAGTATTTTATTTTTTTTCTTTTTTCTTTATTTTCATTTTCCTTTTTTTCTTTGTCCCGTAGCCTCCATGTTATTTTCCCGGCCAATCAGCACAATTTTCACTTTACGGTTTCTTGAGGCCTTGTTTAGATGTGAATATGCTGCAGTGCGACAAAATCATTCATTCTGACTTCTGCCCAAAACCATCAGCGGCTGGAGTGCTACAGATTATAGTAAATTATCTCTCTGTGCTGCACTGCATGTGCTGTAAGCACATCATGACATCAAAAACTCGGACTGTTGTAACGGAAAACATCTGACTGCTGATTAAATGCCGGCACCGCATATTTTGTACTGTTTTATACTGTTATTCATTGTTGTTTGGTAACATATTAAATGAATGTTTATATTTGGAGAATACGTACGAATAATCATTAATCCCAACTAACTTTCTTTATTATTACGAGGTAAGCAGAGGGAACATTAGTAACAATTGCTGGGCTTAAATTACAGTGGTCTGTATGAATTTTATGCTTGTAATCGATTTTTCGCGCCTCCGTAGGCAAACATTAAAAATACACTCCGTCGTGATTCTGATTTAAAAATTCAATAATCACTACACAATTATTCCCTTCCCCCCCCCTTTCCCATCGTAATATTTCTCTCCGATTATATCCAATATTATGACATATTTCCATCCCAGTCATCCTTAGTCGGCCTCACCCACAAACTCCAACCAATATTGCCGGCTACTCCCCCACAAATCACTGCAATCCAATAAAGAAAGTAGTTACACAACCTCCCTCATTTCTCTCATATGCCAACCTCACCCACCTATTACTCTCACACAGTTATTAACAAAGGAATAATTGATAACTTTGCCGTTCATCAATAATCGGTTATTGGTCAGTCAAACAACCACGCATTAATTATATTTACATGTTGAACGTAAAATCACTGCACAAGAAAGACAAACTGTTTTTAGGTGATAATTAGGGGTCACCTTCATATTGACCCCACACTGGGTTTAAAAGGGGCCACATTTGGATGGAAAAGTCACTCCAAAAGACAAGCCTTATAGTTGGCCGCCTCGGCAGCTAGACTAGGCTCTGCTCCAGGGTAGTGGGCGTCTTTGTTCCCAGGCTGGCCTTGGCGGGTTCGTGGTTGCTGGGAAGGTAAGACGATTCCGCCTCGGACTGAGTTTCGCTGGCTAACTAGCCCCAGAGCCCTCGCGCACTCTGTCCACTGGCTACTTAGTTCGTCTCAGCACCGACTATTTAGTTTTGGGGGCAAAGTAGCAGTGCACTCTGTCCGCTGGCTATACAGTTCATCCCAGGCTCGCCAGCCAGGATCGACGGCATAGTTTTGTTTGAGGGCAGAGTAACAGCTAACCGTTTGCGTCCAATCGGTCCCACCCCTCCTATTTGGACTCAGGCGGTAACCTGGTGTTCTGCACTGTTGCCAAGTTCCAATAGCGTGAAGCTGTTCAAGTATTTTTTCAGTGTGTTTTTAGCATAACGAAACGACTAAAAATACTGCATTTTTCTGTATATTTTGGATTATTTTAATTATTTTGAGGCTATACTTTGGATCCTAACGGACCCCTCAAAGCACCCATCAACCGGTTTCTCCTTTTTCCTCATCCCAGAGGTTTTTCTATGGTGTTACAGTACACTATTTTTATATGCCAGAAGGGAGCAATATACATCTTGGGAAGAACAGAAATCACTGTGTTTTTGCACTATATTAAAGGGTTGTGGACGTCCGTAAATAACAAGTCATTGAAGGACCGTGTTCTGGTGGGAAATATTTCATATCAGCCGGGAACCAAAACAATAAGGGGAAATATAGCACCCATTGGAACTTTTAGAGATTCAAAGCCGTTTTAGGAGCTTATCGTGCCAAGAAGCACGAGAAATCCATTACAATGCTATTGCATAACCCCAACAACGTAAGCGAGCTAAATTTCTCCTTATATATGAGTAAAATTGGTAACAGTCGGCAAATTAAGCAAATTCGGTATTATTGTCAGTAAAGTGAGTGCGAGTGAATAATTCTACATTCCTAAAGAATGTAAAACCGTGATGTTCCATAAATCTCCGTTGTAATTAGTATAAGTCATAGCTCTGTATGATTATTTAAAGCGCAGCATCTAAAGGAACTGTTGATATTTTCCCTGAAAGTAAGTATAGTTTTTGGAGATTATATAGAAGAGATAAATCGAATAATACAAATTAGCCTACCCCTCACTCTAGCCTATAGAATTCAGTCTCCCACACACGGTGTGGGCCATACGCCGCGCTAGACTGGCTTCTACTGTGGTCATATTTTGTGCAGGCTGTCAGAGATCATAAGACACATAAATTAGCAGGTTAAACTGTTAAAGGTCTAAAAGCGCGAACACTGTTGCTAGGGAAACATGTTCTTAATTTGATGTAAGGACTGCACAAGCGGTGCCACAAGAATAATTCCATAATGGAAGATTAATTTTATATTATTTTTCTTACGTTATTTCTAAATGAGACGCATAATTGCGAATTCGAATGTGGGACACATTTGTTACGTGTCACAATGTTAAACATATTTGTTACGTGAGCCAACGTTACACATACGTTACGTGTCACAACGTTACACATACGTTACGTATCCCAATGTCTATAGTTTAACACGTGGGACAATTACGAGTTGGTATGTGTCCTAATGTTACACTATACCACTTGTTACAATTCCAAAATATTATGCGTTGCCATTAGTTACATCTGTTGCACCGCTTTACGAACCCGGAACTGATTCTCTGATTCAGCAGGCTGGAAGGATTGAACTCGACACTTCGGAGCCGCTTTCGACGAGATCCTTTCTGCTTCCATTTTGCGCCGCTCGGGTCCGGGCTGCAGGTCTGAGCGCGACGCGAACACACTCCGATGGGCGTTCACGTACCACTTGGGTTTACTCAAGTCATACCGACCCGTCCCGGGGTTCTGATTCTCGCCTAGGAGTAACGCCCGGGCCCTGCGATCGAACCGGGCAGCCGTGTGGTCGAACGGCGTGTTACCATGGGAACAGGGCCTCCTGGGGGCGACCTCTACTCGGTAGCGGTTGGGGGCGGGTTGCCCAGCTGGTCGGGGACAAGAAGATAACGACGTAAAGAATATCCGATCGGTGGGCGGCACCGGGTACTGGGGTCCCGTTCCGAACTTACCTGTTCGGGTCTGTTGTCTGGCGATATTCCGGACGCTGTACTCTCCGGGTCCCAGAATCCGTCCGGTTGTGTGTCCGGACTTACCCCGGTGTCCGCTGACCTGTGGGACGGATCTGTCCGCTGTGAAGCAGTCGTAGGGGCCGCGGACACTGACGACCTTGGAGAGGAAATCGTCGATTCCGGAATGGAACCCGTACCTTCCGGGTCCGATCCCGGAATCCCGTAACTCGGACTTTCTCTCACCTCCGGTAGCCGATTTCATTAAACTAACCGATCCAAACCCTCTGATTCTCTTCTCTTCCAGCACGCTCTCCGGGAATCCGTAAGTGCCGGGACCCGGGACCTCTTGCGATACGCCCTTAGCGGGGAACCTTTGTGCCGACGCGTCTAGCAGACCCTTTTGGCTTCCGGGTCTACTAGACCACTCAATAAACAAATCCTTGTGATCGTACTTCCCCGGTCCCATCAGTCGTTCCCTGTCTTTAAACTTAAAGAATTTATCCTTGTAAAGTAAATGCGGTATAGTAGCCGCACGTTTTAGCTCCATCTCGCGTTGCCAACCGGAACTGACTCCGCTTCCCTCGGATTTTGGTCGAATCGCATCGAAATCGCTAGGGGGCGGATCGTAAGATCCAGGACCCCGGCCCCTTGCCTCCTCGCTCAGAATCACAGGGTCGTAGGCGCAGCCTGTGTAGGTACCCGGTGTCTTCCATTTCGGATTTATTGTGTTCACATCGAATCGATTAGCCTGCCTCCCAAATGGGTGGTCTTTAAATGGATTTACTGGTTTTTCGGTAAGGGGCGCACTGCCAATTAATCTTTGTTCAGTATTTAAATGAACCATATTGATTAGGAGTTTTTCCAAATAAATTTTCTAATTAATTTATATATTATAAATTTAGCGAATTATAATTTAAACAAAAATATTATAAAATGGTCATTTACTATTGCTATAGATACTCAATACCTTTTGCCAATTAGATGTGTTATTAATTAACCAGATTCACTAATGTTTCATTTATCTCTAATGATATTCATCTCACCCATCTCGTAACTACAATAACTGGTACACCTTGTATAAAATATAATATCTCTAGTGTTAGTTAAATTTAATGGCACTGATGTACAAGGTACTTTAGAAGTTGGCTTTGAACGTATTTTATTTAATTGCAAACGCTACGCAACCAGTCAATAATATAGATTATTTATTTATGGGGGTGTGAAGAGAATTATATTCTACAGGTGGATATCAACCAAGTTAGTTACCCGCTGCTAAGTGGTCTGGCTCTGTGTATTTGCGGTGGATTTGCGTTAATTCAGTTGCCTAGGTGCCGCCTTCCAAACCATCCCTTTTGTTATTGAATGCTTGCATTTCGGATTAATTTATGATCTATTTTGTTTGTGAGACTGAGGGAATATTTATATGATTGGAAGCGATATATAGAAACGAATAAGATGTAATTACTTTCAGTTTATAACCATCTATGTATGAATGGAACACTATCTTTATTCTAAGTACAATACAAATCGTAATCAGTTAATAAGATTGGTTACACTAATAAGGGGATTGGTTACACTAATAAGGGGATTGGTTACACTAATAAGGGGATTGGTTACACTAATAAGGGGATTGGTTACACTAATAAGGGGATTGGTTACACTAATAAGGGGATTGGTTACACTAATAAGGGGATTGGTTACACTAATAAGGGGATTGGTTACACTAATAAGGGGATTGGTTACACTAATAAGGGGATTGGTTACACTAATAAGGGGATTGGTTACACTAATAAGGGGATTGGTTACACTAATAAGGGGATTGGTTACACTAATAAGGGGATTGGTTACACTAATAAGGGGATTGGTTACACTAATAAGGGGATTGGTTACACTAATAAGAAATGGGTAATTTTTACTGAAGTCCCTTTGTAATAACGGTGCGACTTCTTTTAATGGACATTTGGTTAGGTGTGTCCGTTTTATTATAGCAAGTCCTGATATAACCGTTGTAAGTAACAAGTTGTAAAATTAACATTCATTGCCGTGGGTTAATTCAACAAGTAAATTAGTCCTGCTTCTTAGATATCAGCCATTGTACCCACTTGGGCAGTCGACTTTTCTCTCCGCTTTTATGCTTCTCCAACTCTCGTTGTTTGTCGATACAAGCTGTTGTAAACATCTTGAACTCCTTGTAATCCAACTCCTGATCTCCACTCACATCGAACTCACGAAATATCTTACTTATCGCTCGTTTATTAAAGTTGAATATCAACCCGAGGGCGTCGAACTCGTTGGCGGATATTGTGTAACTCGCGTCTTCATCCAACAAGTCGAACACCGTTCTAGAATGCCGGAATATAAACTCCTTCTCTTCGCGGTCCTTTACGCATATCAACATGCACATAACCATATAGAACTCGTCGAACTCTATGAACCCAGAGCCATCGATGTCCAGCATAAAGAAGACGCGCTTACATTCCTGTCTGCGGAGGTCTGTTACAGTTCTTAGGAATCCGAGAAACTGAATGTCATTTAAATATCCGGTTCCGTGGATGTCCAACGCTCTGAAGAAGTAGAAGAGAAGTCTGGTGCTGCGAACCGTTAGCAGACTGTGCTGTTTGTCCAGATGAAGGTGGTTCATCGTTCCCAAATCAACTTTCATTGCGGCAGAAGGTTTGGAGACTTTATTGTGACTATCGATATATTTATTTTATTGGCGTGTATGAATGTAAGTAAGTTACTTCGCAGTTTGAAAGCAGACGGATTCTGTACCGCAAACCCAACGTTATGGCGACCCGGAAGACAAGGTTTTGTAATTTGAATGTTTTGGGTCTATTTACTTTGGTAATTACCGATTTCAAATATTGGCAATATTATATAAAATCTTTAGAAAATGATAAATGTGTAAATTAATTATTGTTAGTGCTTGTTACCCTTTGTGTGCCCATATTATATATATTTGAATTGACAATATTTAATATTACCAAAAAACTATATAACTATAGGATGAATTCCAGAATGTATTAGCTATTTATTTACAAAGAATACTGTTCGAGAACAAATATTTTTTATTTTAGAACATTTTCTTGAAAAATTCTGGTAATAAAATGATTATAAAACATGTTTAAATTCAATAATACAAAATTATGCATTTTCTAGTATAGCATCCAGTATAGTAATCATTCAGTATATAAGTATAGTATATATATTATATATATAGTATAGTATAGTATAGTATAGTATAGTATAGTATAGTATAGTATAGTATAGTAAGTATAGTATAGTATAGTATAGTATAGTATAGTATAGTATAGTATAGTATAGTATAGTATAGTATAGTATAGTATAGTATAGTATAGTAGTATAGTATATAGTAGCATAGTATAGTATAGTATAGTATATATATATAGTATAGTAATCATTCAGTATAGTAATCTAGTATAGCATGCATTTTCTAGCATTCTAAAAATATTGACACCAAACTTTTCTTGTGCCATTACAATGGGACACCATTACTGCAGCTCATTGTATTAAAATCATTTAATAGATAGGAATTATACCTATTAATTAATGTTTGGCAATGAAAACTGATTGACTATGACATTTAAATGTATCTTCTCGGGCACTATTATGGCAGCCGTACACCACCTCCAAATTGTTTACACTAGCTAGTTTTTGCTAATTTTGTGTTCTAGAGCATGTTAGCAAATAATGTTGTAGAACAAATATTTTTTGTTCTAGAACATTTACTAAAAAAGCAGGATTGTAATATAATAATATCGGAAATACTTTTTTGTTGTTAATTATTGTTGATATGGTTATTTTTATTTATTCTAGAACATTATAAAAACATCATATTATTGATTTAGACAATTTTCAATCTACCGGTAGCTATGTCTGAACATCAAAAGACATAAAATACACCAATTGAGGATGATATTGGTATTGAAGAAATGTGTTTGGCTCTATTAACGGAGTCGAAAGCCATTGAATTGGCTACATTATTATTAACAACATCATTATTATTAATATTATTATTAACATTATTATTAACATTAAAGTACTTAAAGAAAAAATTACTAAAACTTTTTTTTTAAATACTAGCTAGAAAAAAATACTAGCTATGAAAAATAACACTGGCTACCATAATAAATAATATCTAAATAAAAAATTACTAAAACTTTTTTTCAAAAAATACTAGCAAGATAAAAATACTAGCTACTATAATTAATAATATCTACTAATGTTCTAGAACACTTTAAAAAATTTAGCAAAACCTAGCTAGTATAAAAAATTTGGAGGTGGTGTACGGCTGCCGCCATAGTACCTGTACCCTTCTAGAAACCTCGCGGAAACGCCACTGATTTAGGGAGCATACTGTTTGGTTTACCAAAAATTAATTGTATCCTTAGCTACAGTACACCCTAGTAATGTAGTTTTCTAGTTGTTCTCCAACATAATAATAGGTCTAACTTCTGAACGATAAGAAAAATATGCCCGCCTAAAAAAATTCAAAAAGTTATAGAACTTTTTGTGTTGTTAAAACACAAGCCACCATAAAAAACAATAGCTACAATGTAAAAACAATAGCTACCATTAAAAACAATAGCTATCATGAAAACAATAGCTACCATGTAAAAACAATAGCTACCATAAATAACAATAGCTACCATAAAAAAACAATATCTCGGCCCTACCATAAAAACAATAGCTACCATAAAAAACAATAGCTACCATAAAAAACAATATCCAGGCCCTACCATAAAAAACAATAGCTACCATAAAAAACAATATCTAGGCCCTACCATAAAAACAATACCAACCATAAATAACAATAGCTACCATAAAAAAAACAATATCTAGGCCCTACCATAAAAACAATAGCTAACATAAAAAAAAACAATAGATACAGGTACCATAAAAAACAATATCTGGGCCCTACCATAAAAACAAGGTATTAGTATGGCCTGTGACCCCACTTTTTGATGAAAAAAACTAACTAGATAGTCTATTTAGATAGAGTCTAACTAAACTGAAAAAAACTAACTAGATAGAACGATCTATTGCGATGTTCCAGAATGTTATTTGACAGTTGCCATGGTTACCATTTTGGAGAAAAA
Organism: Nemertoderma westbladi; assembly: GCA_032718475.1. Lineage (NCBI taxonomy): Eukaryota > Metazoa > Xenacoelomorpha > Nemertodermatida > Nemertodermatidae > Nemertoderma > Nemertoderma westbladi. Next base: position 18,093 of record JAUCBJ010001531.1, on the reverse strand, counting down.
AGGCGTTTTAAGAATGTTAGTTTTGAAAATTTATGTACAATAAAATTGCTTAATTTTGCGTGTAAAAACCATAGTTATGAGTTTCTGGAACATTATATTCAGTCAAACCTTCAATAACAACGACGTCAAATGTTACTGTTTTTTTCATAGCTATATCTATAATACTGCATTTTGAACAAAAAATATTTCAAGTTTAATAGCTATTAACTGTGTTGTCTGGTCATGGATAGGAAAGATGACGCCATCAGGCACGATTATAGGAGGCCATTCAGCAAACTGATAACACTAATAAACAATAGCGAATTATAGAAATCTGTTTAATTCAGTTCAAAAACAAAAAACTAATCAATTTACATTGTTATATTCATTAAATAACATATTCGATTAACCTTCAATAAATCATTATTTACAACACTTGGTTACCATAGCAACACAAGAAAAATGTTCCAGAATGTAGAACTTGAGTGGGGCAAACATAATACCAACATATGTAGCTAGTATATCATAAATTACTAGCTAGTTTTTTTCATCAAAAAGTGGGGTCACAGGCAATACTAATACCACCATAAAAAGATACTCTAGCGGTAGACTTGAGAACTGCAGACGGATTGGCCTCCCTTGAAATATACAACTGATCGTCTAGTACTTATCTGCTGTGAACGGAATAAAAGCAAAAGAAATGGAAGGACATTTAATGTTTACACATGTAGCCCCCTCTAGAGGCTGGCATGCGCACTGTTCTTGTACTTGTAGGCCTAACGGTGTTATGTGCACTGATAATCGTAATTGCGATTTTTAAAACAATGTAATTTCAATTTTTTAAGAATTTTATAGGGCATAAAGTGATGACTAATGTAATATCTTTTAAATATATATATAGTAAACCTCACTTATCTTTCAAAATGAGCTCTTTTATGTAGTGAAAACAGCTAAGTGATATTAAAAATACTTTGTTAACAATTCTTACGAGTTGCCATGGCATCTAGAAACTAAAACATATTGCATATTTTTCCTTATACTCGATATAGTGGGGGTAGAGGTTGATTTAATGACGCCACGGCTAATATATAGCCTGTTTCTAGCCAAAGTTACCCGTTGCCATGGGTAAGCAAGTAGTGCATATTGTTCCTTAGACTTGATATATTGGTGATAGACTCTGATCCAATGACACTACGACCACTACAAATGTATTACGCCCGTTTAAAGCCTATTGCTAAGGACATTGTCAATACTGCTAACTTTGAAGGTCGTTTTCACTTGTGTGACGGGATCCGAGTTGGCGTGGGATCCCGACCGGGTGAATATTTTGTTGTGTTCCTGACGCGTCTCCGCGTACTTGGTGACTATGAAAACTGAAGGCCGTAGGCCGGTAGAATACAAGAGTTATTGGTTTATCGTTGTTAATAATAGCTGATATGTATATAAGTACCGGTTGACAGATTATAGCACAATCAGTACCGGTTGACAGATTATAGCACAATCAGTAAGTATTACGGGCGTCGGTTTAAAACCATCCGAAATCCACAGTAATTAATAGCCAACTGAACATTATTGATATTGACCATCAGATATATATTTGGAAACTGTATGGAACACGTTACACAATCTTACCTACGTAATGCCTCACCAATTAGATACACGTTATACCCGCCATGTGCGGCTCTCCCAATTGTTGGGTTCTCCCGTTGTCACCCCATATTCCCTCAGCCCTATGCTAGCTTCTCTCCTTTAGCCATTACCGAACCAGCAATGCTGACAATATTCGGCCGCACTTAGATCGCAATAATTTTTTTAAGGATTCTTTTATACATTCCACCTCTAGGAGCAGGAATACCCTACCTTTAGAAAATCTGAGTCAATTAACACATTTAAGAAACAATTGTTATTGTTGCACATTGTCTGCACTATTCACGATAATGTCATTAATGGTCTACTAGCTCGCATTAGGCGAAATTGCTCAGCGCAGAATAACTATTTATACACGTTCGTGGTGCCTTCGCGCAGTACGCGGCTCAGTTATCAGATACAGATTAAAATTGAGAAATTCTATTCAAAATCGGTACTTAAGAAATTTAAATAAATAAATAAAAAATTTAACCAAACTGCCAATAAGAATAAATCAAAGAAGCGAGGAAAGTTCCCTCCCTCACTTCAACCTTCCTTTTAATCTACCCCACCCCAACCCAAATGTGACGGAATCCACTGGAGTTGGCAGTGGTGAATCCCGACCGGTGTGTGGATTGTACGCGTCGTCGAGTCCGTGGGCTGCTGGGCTAACACTGGATATATTAGGCCGAAGGCCATTGAAAATGACAGAGTTAAATTGTCAGTATTAATAATCACAGTAATTGATAATAGCACAGTCTGAATATAATAATATGCAATACAACGGTCAGTAACGACGACGGTCAAAACTATTCCGGTCTCACAACTGTAAGGAAACCAACTAACTAATAATCAGCAATCACAACGGTTATATCATTGACACATATTACATTAGCCCTACACTACAGGGTGGCCTTAATATCCAATAGATGCGCTCTATTCACCCCCAATGTGCTTTTCCGCCCACTATTGGCTTAACCTGATTAATGGTCACCTTACCACTCCCTGTTGACGTTATCCCTCGTGCTAGCCTCACTAGCTTGCTTGTCCCTCTGAGGTGGTTTGACCTCTCACCTCTCTCTGTGGCTTACGGCGTGTGTCGCCCCAGTTGGTTATGAGGTGAGATTATTATCAACTATATTGTCAACATCTTGTCTACATCGTCAACTATATTGGTAAAATGCCACTAATCCCATTTTGGGTGGGTAATGCACGGAATTGAATCCGCTTACACCAAAGGAGCACAGAGGAATAATGAAGGGCAGAGGTATTAACAAAAAATTAGTGTTTTAAAAGTAATATATTTTTAGGTGTGGAATCAACCCAATTTGAAAAAATTATTAAAACTTACCTTATGCCGATAGTATTGATACTGAAATATTAATTTATTATTTAATATATTTAATATTAATTTATAAGGTCGACACCTCAAAGAAATTATTTAGCTAATGATTCTAAATAATATGATTAAATACTCCAGGCAATTATTTTGCGAGATAAATAATAAGCAAGCTGGCTTATTAGTCACTTTACACTAGTAGTGCCTGCCTTGCCTATGTCCTATAGATGCAATTACCCGTTGCCAAGTAGTGATGAGATGATTGGACTGGTTCCAACTAATAGGCAATTAGTATGCTAAGGAATGAGGGAGGTATAGAGTGACGAAGGAATTTTTATGACTTAATTACGTTTAGATCAATTAAAAACACATTTCTTAAAGCAAATCATTTGAACTAATTAAAAACTATAATGGAATGGGGTATGGGGATTACAGCTGTATAATTTTTAAATATAATTATTTATATCTTATACTTTAAAATAATTAATCTCCATTAAAAGACAGGCTTGAAAATGCTGTTTTTACCCTACTGAACTTAATTAACTAATTAACTGCTATCTCTTAGCTTTTCGAAGGCCACATGGAAATTCTACTTTGAAAATTTCTAAACTTGTGCCAGACTACATAGTACATGTGTACCCAAGTTTGGATAGATTTCATCGATATTTGGCTGAGTTATTAACGTTTAAAATTGAACACGACAGAACAACAGACACACCGATTGAGTTAGTGGTGCGTGTAAGCTCACTTTCTTTCTTTTTGCGTAGCGCCCAATTTTAAATAAATATTACCAAGAATTCGATTCAATATACTATTATATTTATAAATAATAATTTAGTAATAAAATATAACAAATATATATTTAACAAAATAATATAATGTATTTAGTTGCGGATGCCCTAGTTCATACCATATAACTGTCACTCATTTAGTTACACAATTAATAACATCCCAAAAAAGTTTAGATAATCAATATTAAATTGCATTTGTTATTAGACTAAAACAGTCTACTAGTTTGTCTTTAAGTTATTGACTAGTTCGTCGACAATCTATCAGCGTTCCGAAAGATCTTTATTGAAATATTTTTACGAGAATCTATCCAATCACGGCTCCGATATGTTAAAATCTGTCCAATCACGGCTCCGATATACTAGAATCTGTCCAATCACGGCTCCGATGTGCTACAATCTATCCAATCACGGCTCCGATGTGCTAGAATCTACCCAATCACGGCCCTGATGTCCTAGAATCTATCCAATCACCGCCCCGATGTGTTAGAATCTATCCAGTCACGGCCCCGCCGATGTTCTAGAATCTATCCAATCACGGCTCCGATGTGCTAGAATCTATCCAATCACGGCTCCGATGTGCTAGAATCTATCTAATCAAGGCCCCGATGTTCTAGAATCTATCCAATCACGGCTCCGATGTCCTAGAATCTATCCAATCACGGCTCCGATGTGCTAGAATCTACCCAATGACGACCCTGATGTCCTAGAATCTATCCAATCACGGCTCCGATATGTTAAAATCTGTCCAATCACGGCTCCGATATACTAGAATCTGTCCAATCACGGCTCCGATGTGCTACAATCTATCCAATCACGGCTCCGATGTGCTAGAATCTACCCAATCACGGCCCTGATGTCCTAGAATCTATCCAATCACCGCCCCGATGTGTTAGAATCTATCCAGTCACGGCCCCGCCGATGTTCTAGAATCTATCCAATCACGGCTCCGATGTCCTAGAATCTATCCAATCACGGCTCCGATGTGCTAGAATCTACCCAATGACGACCCTGATGTCCTAGAATCTATCCAATCACGGCTCCGATATGTTAAAATCTGTCCAATCACGGCTCCGATATACTAGAATCTGTCCAATCACGGCTCCGATGTGCTACAATCTATCCAATCACGGCTCCGATGTGCTAGAATCTACCCAATCACGGCTCCGATGTGCTAGAATCTACCCAATCACGGCTACGATGTGCTAGAATCTACCCAATCACGACCCTGATGTCATAGAATCTATCCAATCACAGCTCCGATGTGCTAGAATATACCCAATCACGGCTACGATGTGCTAGAATCTATCCAATCACGGTTCCGATGTGCTAGAATCTATACAATCACGGCTACGATGTGCTATAATCTACCCAATCACGGCCCTGATGTCCTAGAATCTATCCAATCACGGCTCCGATGTGCTAGAATCTACCCAATCACGGCTCCGATGTGCTAGAATCTACCTAATCACGGCTACGATGTGCTAGAATCTACCCAATCACGACCCTGATGTCCTAGAATCTATACAATCGCGGCTACGATGTGCTATAATTTACCCAATCACGGCCCTGATGTCCTAGAATCTATCCAATCACGGCTCCGATGTGCTAGAATCTATCCAATCACGGATCCGATGTGCTAGAATCTATACAATCACGGCCCAGATGTTCTAGAATCTATCCAATCACGGTTACTATGTGCTAGAATATATCCAATCAAGGCCCCGATGTTCTAGAATCTATCCAATCACGGCCCCGATGTGCTAGAATCTATCCAGTCACGGCCCCGCCGATGTTCCAGAATCTATCCAGTCACGGCCCCGCCGATGTTCTAGAATCTATCCAGTCACGGCCCCGCCGATGTTCTAGAATCTACCCAATCACGGCCCTGATGTCCTAGAATCTATCCAATCACAGCTCCGATGTGCTAGAATATACCCAATCACGGCTACGATGTGCTAGAATCTATCCAATCACGGTTCCGATGTTCTAGAATCTATCCAGTCACGGCCCCGCCGATGTTCTAGAATCTATCCAATCACGGCTCCGATGTGCTAGAATCTATACAATCACGGCTACGATGTGCTATAATCTACCCAATCACGGCCCTGATGTCCTAGAATCTATCCAATCACGGCTCCGATGTGCTAGAATCTATCCAATCACGGCTCCAATGTGCTAGAATCTATCCAATCAAGGCCCAGATGTTCTAGAATCTACCCAATCACGGTTACTATGTGCTAGAATATATCCCATCACGGCCCCGATGTTCTAGAATCTATCCAATCACGGCTCCGATGTGCTAGAATATATCCAATCACGGCCCCGATGTGCTAGAATCTATCCAGTCACGGCCCCGCCGATGTTCTAGAATCTATCCAGTCACGGTTACTATGTGCTAGAATATATCCCATCACGGCCCCGATGTTCTAGAATCTATCCAATCACGGCTCCGATGTGCTAGAATATATCCAATCACGGTCCCGATGTGCTAGAATCTATCCAGTCACGGCCCCGCCGATGTTCTAGAATCTATCCAGTCACGGCCCCCCCGATGTTCTAGAATCTATCCAGTCACGGCCCGCCGATGTTCTAGAATCTATCCAGTCACGGCCCGCCGATGTTCTAGAATCTATCCAGTCACGGCCCCGCCGATGTTCTAGAATCTATCCAGTCACGGCCCCGCCGATGTTCTAGAATCTATCCAGTCACGGCCCCGCCGATGTTCTAGAATCTATCCAGTCACGGCCCCGCCGATGTTCTAGAATCTACCCAATCACGGCCCCGATGTTCTAGAATCTACCCAATCACGGTTACTATGTGCTAGAATATATCCCATCACGGCCCCGATGTTCTAGAATCTATCCAATCACGCCCAGATGTTCTAGAATCTATCCAATCACGGTTACTATGTGCTAGAATATATCCAATCACGGCCCCGATGTGCTAGAATCTATCCAATCACGGCTCCGATGTGCTAGAATATATCCAATCACGGCTCCGATGTGCTAGAATCTATCCAGTCACGGCCCCGCCGATGTTCTAGAATCTATCCAGTCACGGCCCCGCCGATGTTCTAGAATCTATCCAGTCACGCCCCCGCGGATGTTCTAGAATCTATCCAATCACGGCCCCGATGTGCTAGAATCTATCCAGTCACGGCCCCGATGTTATAGAATCTATCCAGTCACGGCCCCGATGTTCTAGAATCTATCCAGTCACGGCCCCGCCGACGTTCTAGAATCTATCCAATCACGGCCCCGATGTTCTAGAATCTATCCAGTCACGGCCCCGCCGATTTTCTAGCATCTATCCAGTCACGGCTCCGATGTGCTAGAATATATCCAATCACGGCTCCGATGTGCTAGAATCTATCCAGTCACGGCCCCGCCGATGTTCTAGAATCTATCCAATCACGGCCCCGATGTTCTAGAATCTATCCAGTCACGGCCCCGATGTTCTAGAATCTATCCAATCACGGCTCCGATGTGCTAGAATATATCCAATCACGGCTCCGATGTGCTAGAATCTATCCAGTCACGGCCCCGCCGATGTTCTAGAATCTATCCAGTCACGGCCCCGCCGATGTTCTAGAATCTATCCAATCACGGCTCCGATGTGCTAGAATCTATCCAGTCACGGCCCCGCCGATGTTCTAGAATCTATCCAGTCACGGCCCCGCCGATGTTCTAGAATCTATCCAATCACGGCTCCGATGTGCTAGAATCTATCCAATCACGGCCCCGATGTGCTAGAATCTATCAAGTCACGGCCCCGCCGATGTTCTAGAATCTATCCAGTCACGGCCCCGCCGATGTTCTAGAATCTATCCAATCACGGCCCCGATGTTCTAGAATCTATCCAGTCACGGCCCCGATGTTCTAGAATCTATCCAGTCACGGCCCCGCCGATGTTCTAGAATCTATCCAGTCACGGCCCCGCCGATGTTCTAGAATCTATCCAGTCACGGCCCCCCCGATGTTCTAGAATCTATCCAGTCACGGCCCGCCGATGTTCTAGAATCTATCCAGTCACGGCCCGCCGATGTTCTAGAATCTATCCAGTCACGGCCCCGCCGATGTTCTAGAATCTATCCAGTCACGGCCCCGCCGATGTTCTAGAATCTATCCAGTCACGGCCCCGCCGATGTTCTAGAATCTATCCAGTCACGGCCCCGCCGATGTTCTAGAATCTACCCAATCACGGCCCCGATGTTCTAGAATCTACCCAATCACGGTTACTATGTGCTAGAATATATCCCATCACGGCCCCGATGTTCTAGAATCTATCCAATCACGCCCAGATGTTCTAGAATCTATCCAATCACGGTTACTATGTGCTAGAATATATCCAATCACGGCTCCGATGTGCTAGAATCTATCCAATCACGGCCCCGATGTGCTAGAATCTATCAAGTCACGGCCCCGCCGATGTTCTAGAATCTATCCAGTCACGGCCCCGCCGATGTTCTAGAATCTATCCAATCACGGCCCCGATGTTCTAGAATCTATCCAGTCACGGCCCCGATGTTCTAGAATCTATCCAGTCACGGCCCCGCCGATGTTCTAGAATCTATCCAGTCACGGCCCCGCCGATGTTCTAGAATCTATCCAGTCACGGCCCCCCCGATGTTCTAGAATCTATCCAGTCACGGCCCGCCGATGTTCTAGAATCTATCCAGTCACGGCCCGCCGATGTTCTAGAATCTATCCAGTCACGGCCCCGCCGATGTTCTAGAATCTATCCAGTCACGGCCCCGCCGATGTTCTAGAATCTATCCAGTCACGGCCCCGCCGATGTTCTAGAATCTACCCAATCACGGCTCCGATGTGCTAGAATCTACCTAATCACGGCTACGATGTGCTAGAATCTACCCAATCACGACCCTGATGTCCTAGAATCTATACAATCGCGGCTACGATGTGCTATAATTTACCCAATCACGGCCCTGATGTCCTAGAATCTATCCAATCACGGCTCCGATGTGCTAGAATCTATCCAATCACGGATCCGATGTGCTAGAATCTATACAATCACGGCCCAGATGTTCTAGAATCTATCCAATCACGGTTACTATGTGCTAGAATATATCCAATCAAGGCCCCGATGTTCTAGAATCTATCCAATCACGGCCCCGATGTGCTAGAATCTATCCAGTCACGGCCCCGCCGATGTTCCAGAATCTACCCAATCACGGCCCTGATGTCCTAGAATCTATCCAATCACAGCTCCGATGTGCTAGAATATACCCAATCACGGCTACGATGTGCTAGAATCTATCCAATCACGGTTCCGATGTTCTAGAATCTATCCAGTCACGGCCCCGCCGATGTTCTAGAATCTATCCAATCACGGCTCCGATGTGCTAGAATCTATACAATCACGGCTACGATGTGCTATAATCTACCCAATCACGGCCCTGATGTCCTAGAATCTATCCAATCACGGCTCCGATGTGCTAGAATCTATCCAATCACGGCTCCAATGTGCTAGAATCTATCCAATCAAGGCCCAGATGTTCTAGAATCTACCCAATCACGGTTACTATGTGCTAGAATATATCCCATCACGGCCCCGATGTTCTAGAATCTATCCAATCACGGCTCCGATGTGCTAGAATCTATCCAATCACGGCCCCGATGTGCTAGAATCTATCCAGTCACGGCCCTCAGAATCTATCCAATCACCGCCCCGATGTGTTAGAATCTATCCAGTCACGGCCCCGCCGATGTTCTAGAATCTATCCAATCACGGCTCCGATGTGCTAGAATCTATCCAATCACGGCTCCGATGTGCTAGAATCTATCTAATCAAGGCCCCGATGTTCTAGAATCTATCCAATCACGGCTCCGATGTCCTAGAATCTATCCAATCACGGCTCCGATGTGCTAGAATCTACCCAATGACGACCCTGATGTCCTAGAATCTATCCAATCACGGCTCCGATATGTTAAAATCTGTCCAATCACGGCTCCGATATACTAGAATCTGTCCAATCACGGCTCCGATGTGCTACAATCTATCCAATCACGGCTCCGATGTGCTAGAATCTACCCAATCACGGCCCTGATGTCCTAGAATCTATCCAATCACCGCCCCGATGTGTTAGAATCTATCCAGTCACGGCCCCGCCGATGTTCTAGAATCTATCCAATCACGGCTCCGATGTCCTAGAATCTATCCAATCACGGCTCCGATGTGCTAGAATCTACCCAATGACGACCCTGATGTCCTAGAATCTATCCAATCACGGCTCCGATATGTTAAAATCTGTCCAATCACGGCTCCGATATACTAGAATCTGTCCAATCACGGCTCCGATGTGCTACAATCTATCCAATCACGGCTCCGATGTGCTAGAATCTACCCAATCACGGCTCCGATGTGCTAGAATCTACCCAATCACGGCTACGATGTGCTAGAATCTACCCAATCACGACCCTGATGTCATAGAATCTATCCAATCACAGCTCCGATGTGCTAGAATATACCCAATCACGGCTACGATGTGCTAGAATCTATCCAATCACGGTTCCGATGTGCTAGAATCTATACAATCACGGCTACGATGTGCTATAATCTACCCAATCACGGCCCTGATGTCCTAGAATCTATCCAATCACGGCTCCGATGTGCTAGAATCTACCCAATCACGGCTCCGATGTGCTAGAATCTACCTAATCACGGCTACGATGTGCTAGAATCTACCCAATCACGACCCTGATGTCCTAGAATCTATACAATCGCGGCTACGATGTGCTATAATTTACCCAATCACGGCCCTGATGTCCTAGAATCTATCCAATCACGGCTCCGATGTGCTAGAATCTATCCAATCACGGATCCGATGTGCTAGAATCTATACAATCACGGCCCAGATGTTCTAGAATCTATCCAATCACGGTTACTATGTGCTAGAATATATCCAATCAAGGCCCCGATGTTCTAGAATCTATCCAATCACGGCCCCGATGTGCTAGAATCTATCCAGTCACGGCCCCGCCGATGTTCCAGAATCTATCCAGTCACGGCCCCGCCGATGTTCTAGAATCTATCCAGTCACGGCCCCGCCGATGTTCTAGAATCTACCCAATCACGGCCCTGATGTCCTAGAATCTATCCAATCACAGCTCCGATGTGCTAGAATATACCCAATCACGGCTACGATGTGCTAGAATCTATCCAATCACGGTTCCGATGTTCTAGAATCTATCCAGTCACGGCCCCGCCGATGTTCTAGAATCTATCCAATCACGGCTCCGATGTGCTAGAATCTATACAATCACGGCTACGATGTGCTATAATCTACCCAATCACGGCCCTGATGTCCTAGAATCTATCCAATCACGGCTCCGATGTGCTAGAATCTATCCAATCACGGCTCCAATGTGCTAGAATCTATCCAATCAAGGCCCAGATGTTCTAGAATCTACCCAATCACGGTTACTATGTGCTAGAATATATCCCATCACGGCCCCGATGTTCTAGAATCTATCCAATCACGGCTCCGATGTGCTAGAATATATCCAATCACGGCCCCGATGTGCTAGAATCTATCCAGTCACGGCCCCGCCGATGTTCTAGAATCTATCCAGTCACGGTTACTATGTGCTAGAATATATCCCATCACGGCCCCGATGTTCTAGAATCTATCCAATCACGGCTCCGATGTGCTAGAATATATCCAATCACGGTCCCGATGTGCTAGAATCTATCCAGTCACGGCCCCGCCGATGTTCTAGAATCTATCCAGTCACGGCCCCCCCGATGTTCTAGAATCTATCCAGTCACGGCCCGCCGATGTTCTAGAATCTATCCAGTCACGGCCCGCCGATGTTCTAGAATCTATCCAGTCACGGCCCCGCCGATGTTCTAGAATCTATCCAGTCACGGCCCCGCCGATGTTCTAGAATCTATCCAGTCACGGCCCCGCCGATGTTCTAGAATCTATCCAGTCACGGCCCCGCCGATGTTCTAGAATCTACCCAATCACGGCCCCGATGTTCTAGAATCTACCCAATCACGGTTACTATGTGCTAGAATATATCCCATCACGGCCCCGATGTTCTAGAATCTATCCAATCACGCCCAGATGTTCTAGAATCTATCCAATCACGGTTACTATGTGCTAGAATATATCCAATCACGGCCCCGATGTGCTAGAATCTATCCAATCACGGCTCCGATGTGCTAGAATATATCCAATCACGGCTCCGATGTGCTAGAATCTATCCAGTCACGGCCCCGCCGATGTTCTAGAATCTATCCAGTCACGGCCCCGCCGATGTTCTAGAATCTATCCAGTCACGCCCCCGCGGATGTTCTAGAATCTATCCAATCACGGCCCCGATGTGCTAGAATCTATCCAGTCACGGCCCCGATGTTATAGAATCTATCCAGTCACGGCCCCGATGTTCTAGAATCTATCCAGTCACGGCCCCGCCGACGTTCTAGAATCTATCCAATCACGGCCCCGATGTTCTAGAATCTATCCAGTCACGGCCCCGCCGATTTTCTAGCATCTATCCAGTCACGGCTCCGATGTGCTAGAATATATCCAATCACGGCTCCGATGTGCTAGAATCTATCCAGTCACGGCCCCGCCGATGTTCTAGAATCTATCCAATCACGGCCCCGATGTTCTAGAATCTATCCAGTCACGGCCCCGATGTTCTAGAATCTATCCAATCACGGCTCCGATGTGCTAGAATATATCCAATCACGGCTCCGATGTGCTAGAATCTATCCAGTCACGGCCCCGCCGATGTTCTAGAATCTATCCAGTCACGGCCCCGCCGATGTTCTAGAATCTATCCAATCACGGCTCCGATGTGCTAGAATCTATCCAGTCACGGCCCCGCCGATGTTCTAGAATCTATCCAGTCACGGCCCCGCCGATGTTCTAGAATCTATCCAATCACGGCTCCGATGTGCTAGAATCTATCCAATCACGGCCCCGATGTGCTAGAATCTATCAAGTCACGGCCCCGCCGATGTTCTAGAATCTATCCAGTCACGGCCCCGCCGATGTTCTAGAATCTATCCAATCACGGCCCCGATGTTCTAGAATCTATCCAGTCACGGCCCCGATGTTCTAGAATCTATCCAGTCACGGCCCCGCCGATGTTCTAGAATCTATCCAGTCACGGCCCCGCCGATGTTCTAGAATCTATCCAGTCACGGCCCCCCCGATGTTCTAGAATCTATCCAGTCACGGCCCGCCGATGTTCTAGAATCTATCCAGTCACGGCCCGCCGATGTTCTAGAATCTATCCAGTCACGGCCCCGCCGATGTTCTAGAATCTATCCAGTCACGGCCCCGCCGATGTTCTAGAATCTATCCAGTCACGGCCCCGCCGATGTTCTAGAATCTATCCAGTCACGGCCCCGCCGATGTTCTAGAATCTACCCAATCACGGCCCCGATGTTCTAGAATCTACCCAATCACGGTTACTATGTGCTAGAATATATCCCATCACGGCCCCGATGTTCTAGAATCTATCCAATCACGCCCAGATGTTCTAGAATCTATCCAATCACGGTTACTATGTGCTAGAATATATCCAATCACGGCTCCGATGTGCTAGAATCTATCCAATCACGGCCCCGATGTGCTAGAATCTATCAAGTCACGGCCCCGCCGATGTTCTAGAATCTATCCAGTCACGGCCCCGCCGATGTTCTAGAATCTATCCAATCACGGCCCCGATGTTCTAGAATCTATCCAGTCACGGCCCCGATGTTCTAGAATCTATCCAGTCACGGCCCCGCCGATGTTCTAGAATCTATCCAGTCACGGCCCCGCCGATGTTCTAGAATCTATCCAGTCACGGCCCCCCCGATGTTCTAGAATCTATCCAGTCACGGCCCGCCGATGTTCTAGAATCTATCCAGTCACGGCCCGCCGATGTTCTAGAATCTATCCAGTCACGGCCCCGCCGATGTTCTAGAATCTATCCAGTCACGGCCCCGCCGATGTTCTAGAATCTATCCAGTCACGGCCCCGCCGATGTTCTAGAATCTACCCAATCACGGCTCCGATGTGCTAGAATCTACCTAATCACGGCTACGATGTGCTAGAATCTACCCAATCACGACCCTGATGTCCTAGAATCTATACAATCGCGGCTACGATGTGCTATAATTTACCCAATCACGGCCCTGATGTCCTAGAATCTATCCAATCACGGCTCCGATGTGCTAGAATCTATCCAATCACGGATCCGATGTGCTAGAATCTATACAATCACGGCCCAGATGTTCTAGAATCTATCCAATCACGGTTACTATGTGCTAGAATATATCCAATCAAGGCCCCGATGTTCTAGAATCTATCCAATCACGGCCCCGATGTGCTAGAATCTATCCAGTCACGGCCCCGCCGATGTTCCAGAATCTATCCAGTCACGGCCCCGCCGATGTTCTAGAATCTATCCAGTCACGGCCCCGCCGATGTTCTAGAATCTACCCAATCACGGCCCTGATGTCCTAGAATCTATCCAATCACAGCTCCGATGTGCTAGAATATACCCAATCACGGCTACGATGTGCTAGAATCTATCCAATCACGGTTCCGATGTTCTAGAATCTATCCAGTCACGGCCCCGCCGATGTTCTAGAATCTATCCAATCACGGCTCCGATGTGCTAGAATCTATACAATCACGGCTACGATGTGCTATAATCTACCCAATCACGGCCCTGATGTCCTAGAATCTATCCAATCACGGCTCCGATGTGCTAGAATCTATCCAATCACGGCTCCAATGTGCTAGAATCTATCCAATCAAGGCCCAGATGTTCTAGAATCTACCCAATCACGGTTACTATGTGCTAGAATATATCCCATCACGGCCCCGATGTTCTAGAATCTATCCAATCACGGCTCCGATGTGCTAGAATATATCCAATCACGGCCCCGATGTGCTAGAATCTATCCAGTCACGGCCCCGCCGATGTTCTAGAATCTATCCAGTCACGGTTACTATGTGCTAGAATATATCCCATCACGGCCCCGATGTTCTAGAATCTATCCAATCACGGCTCCGATGTGCTAGAATATATCCAATCACGGTCCCGATGTGCTAGAATCTATCCAGTCACGGCCCCGCCGATGTTCTAGAATCTATCCAGTCACGGCCCCCCCGATGTTCTAGAATCTATCCAGTCACGGCCCGCCGATGTTCTAGAATCTATCCAGTCACGGCCCGCCGATGTTCTAGAATCTATCCAGTCACGGCCCCGCCGATGTTCTAGAATCTATCCAGTCACGGCCCCGCCGATGTTCTAGAATCTATCCAGTCACGGCCCCGCCGATGTTCTAGAATCTATCCAGTCACGGCCCCGCCGATGTTCTAGAATCTACCCAATCACGGCCCCGATGTTCTAGAATCTACCCAATCACGGTTACTATGTGCTAGAATATATCCCATCACGGCCCCGATGTTCTAGAATCTATCCAATCACGCCCAGATGTTCTAGAATCTATCCAATCACGGTTACTATGTGCTAGAATATATCCAATCACGGCCCCGATGTGCTAGAATCTATCCAATCACGGCTCCGATGTGCTAGAATATATCCAATCACGGCTCCGATGTGCTAGAATCTATCCAGTCACGGCCCCGCCGATGTTCTAGAATCTATCCAGTCACGGCCCCGCCGATGTTCTAGAATCTATCCAGTCACGCCCCCGCGGATGTTCTAGAATCTATCCAATCACGGCCCCGATGTGCTAGAATCTATCCAGTCACGGCCCCGATGTTATAGAATCTATCCAGTCACGGCCCCGATGTTCTAGAATCTATCCAGTCACGGCCCCGCCGACGTTCTAGAATCTATCCAATCACGGCCCCGATGTTCTAGAATCTATCCAGTCACGGCCCCGCCGATTTTCTAGCATCTATCCAGTCACGGCTCCGATGTGCTAGAATATATCCAATCACGGCTCCGATGTGCTAGAATCTATCCAGTCACGGCCCCGCCGATGTTCTAGAATCTATCCAATCACGGCCCCGATGTTCTAGAATCTATCCAGTCACGGCCCCGATGTTCTAGAATCTATCCAATCACGGCTCCGATGTGCTAGAATATATCCAATCACGGCTCCGATGTGCTAGAATCTATCCAGTCACGGCCCCGCCGATGTTCTAGAATCTATCCAGTCACGGCCCCGCCGATGTTCTAGAATCTATCCAATCACGGCTCCGATGTGCTAGAATCTATCCAGTCACGGCCCCGCCGATGTTCTAGAATCTATCCAGTCACGGCCCCGCCGATGTTCTAGAATCTATCCAATCACGGCTCCGATGTGCTAGAATCTATCCAATCACGGCCCCGATGTGCTAGAATCTATCAAGTCACGGCCCCGCCGATGTTCTAGAATCTATCCAGTCACGGCCCCGCCGATGTTCTAGAATCTATCCAATCACGGCCCCGATGTTCTAGAATCTATCCAGTCACGGCCCCGATGTTCTAGAATCTATCCAGTCACGGCCCCGCCGATGTTCTAGAATCTATCCAGTCACGGCCCCGCCGATGTTCTAGAATCTATCCAGTCACGGCCCCCCCGATGTTCTAGAATCTATCCAGTCACGGCCCGCCGATGTTCTAGAATCTATCCAGTCACGGCCCGCCGATGTTCTAGAATCTATCCAGTCACGGCCCCGCCGATGTTCTAGAATCTATCCAGTCACGGCCCCGCCGATGTTCTAGAATCTATCCAGTCACGGCCCCGCCGATGTTCTAGAATCTATCCAGTCACGGCCCCGCCGATGTTCTAGAATCTACCCAATCACGGCCCCGATGTTCTAGAATCTACCCAATCACGGTTACTATGTGCTAGAATATATCCCATCACGGCCCCGATGTTCTAGAATCTATCCAATCACGCCCAGATGTTCTAGAATCTATCCAATCACGGTTACTATGTGCTAGAATATATCCAATCACGGCCCCGATGTGCTAGAATCTATCCAATCACGGCTCCGATGTGCTAGAATATATCCAATCACGGCTCCGATGTGCTAGAATCTATCCAGTCACGGCCCCGCCGATGTTCTAGAATCTATCCAGTCACGGCCCCGCCGATGTTCTAGAATCTATCCAGTCACGCCCCCGCGGATGTTCTAGAATCTATCCAATCACGGCCCCGATGTGCTAGAATCTATCCAGTCACGGCCCCGATGTTCTAGAATCTATCCAGTCACGGCCCCGCCGACGTTCTAGAATCTATCCAATCACGGCCCCGATGTTCTAGAATCTATCCAGTCACGGCCCCGCCGATGTTCTAGAATCTATCCAGTCACGGCTCCGATGTGCTAGAATATATCCAATCACGGCTCCGATGTGCTAGAATCTATCCAGTCACGGCCCCGCCGATGTTCTAGAATCTATCCAATCACGGCCCCGATGTTCTAGAATCTATCCAGTCACGGCCCCGATGTTCTAGAATCTATCCAATCACGGCTCCGATGTGCTAGAATATATCCAATCACGGCTCCGATGTGCTAGAATCTATCCAGTCACGGCCCCGCCGATGTTCTAGAATCTATCCAGTCACGGCCCCGCCGATGTTCTAGAATCTATCCAATCACGGCTCCGATGTGCTAGAATATATCCAATCACGGCCCCGATGTGCTAGAATATATCCAATCACGGCTCCGATGTGCTAGAATCTATCCAGTCACGGCCCCGCCGATGTTCTAGAATCTATCCAGTCACGGCCCCGCCGATGTTCTAGAATCTATCCAAGCTCAGCGAAATAATATATCGTCTCGGTGAAATAACAATATTAATTTATCCATTAAGGGAAAGGAGCAGGTTAGATGAGAACGATATTCTAACCAATCGAGATCCAATGGCACAAGTTACAGTTTAATGTTTCCTAGAATTTTGATTGGGTCAATAGTCTAGGCTGTTGGGCCAACCTGTTTAGGTCCACCTGTCCCGTAACGTATTGGATGTCCCAACAGGTTTAACGGTCTCTCATTGCTCCGCAGCCGCGGTTGTCACCTCAGTGTCCGACTCAACTGCAACGCCAATCTGTCGCAATTTATCCATCACATTACATATCAGCGACGCCTGTCTAGTGCGGACTGTTAAGGAGACACTGCGGGGACCAGAAGCCCAAACATGCAGGAGGTTGTCTGTCTGGAGACAATCGTAATGGAGGTTGGAGTAACTTACTGTCAGAACCATGGCCTAGGAGTAAAATAAAGTTTGGATTAACTCACTGTTAGAACCATACCCTATGAGTAAAATAAAGTTTGGGTTAACTCACTATAAGCACCATGGCCTAGAAGTAAAATAAAGTTTGGGTTAACTCACTGTTAGAACCATACCCTAGGAGTAAAGTAAAGTT
>JAUCBJ010001530.1:0-25327 GCA_032718475.1 Nemertoderma westbladi | reverse complement strand
TTATTCTCCATTTAGCTGCGAGGCGGTCAGTATGAATGTGTTTATTATTGCTCCATTTAGCTGGGTGACGGTCAGTAGGAATGTGTTTATTATTGCTCCATTTAGCTGCGAGGCGGTCAGTATGAATGTGTTTATTATTGCTCCATTTAGCTGCAAGTCGGTCAGTAGGAATGTGTTTATTATTGCTCCATTTAGCTGCGAGACGGTCAGTAGGAATGTGTTTATTATTGCTCCATTTAGCTGCGAGACGGTCAGTAGGAATGTGTTTTTTATTGCTCCATTTAGCTGCCAGACAGTCAGTAGGAATGTGTTTATTATTGCTCCATTTAGCTGCGAGACGGTCAGTTGGAATGTGTTTATTATCGCTCCATTTAGCTGCGAGACGGTCAGTAGGAATCTGTTTATTATTTCTCCATTTAGCTGCGAGACGGTCGGTAAGAATGAGTTTATTATTGCTCCATTTAGCTGCAGACGGTCAGTAGGAATGTGTTTATTATTGCTCCATTTAGCTGCGAGACGGTCAGTAGGAATGTGTTTATTATTGCTCCATTTAGCTGCGAGACGGTCAGTAGGAATGTGTTTATTATTGCTCCATTTAGCTGCGAGTCGGTCAGTAGGAATGTGTTTATTATTGCTCCATTTAGCTGCCAGACGGTCAGTAGGAATGTGTTTATTATTGCTCCATTTAGCTGCGAGACGGTCAGTTGGAATGTGTTTATTATCGCTCCATTTAGCTGCGAGACGGTCAGTAGGAATGTGTTTATTATTGCTCCATTTAGCTGCGAGACGGTCAGTAGGAATGTGTTTATTATTGCTCCATTTAGCTGCGAGACGGTCAGTTGGAATGTGTTTATTATCGCTCCATTTAGCTGCGAGACAGTCAGTAGGAATCTGTTTATTATTTCTCCATTTAGCTGCGAGACGGTCGGTAAGAATGAGTTTATTATTGCTCCATTTAGCTGCAAGACGGTCAGTAGGAATGTGTTTTTTATTGCTCCATTTAGCTGCGAGACGGTCAGTAGGAATGTGTTTATTATTGCTCCATTTAGCTGCGAGACGGTCAGTAGGAATGTGTTTATTATTGCTCCATTTAGCTGCGAGGCGGTCAGTAGGAATGTGTTTATTATTGCTCCATTTAGCTGCGAGACGGTCAGTAGGAATGTGTTTATTATTGCTCCATTTAGCTGCGAGACGGTCAGTAGGAATGTGTTTATTATTGCTCCATTTAGCTGCGAGACGGTCAGTAGGAATGTGTTTATTATTGCTCCATTTAGCTGCGAGGCGGTCAGTAGGAATGTGTTTATTATTGCTCCATTTAGCTGCGAGACGGTCAGTAGGAATGTGTTTATTATTGCTCCATTTAGCTGCGAGACGGTCAGTAGGAATGTGTTTATTATTGCTCCATTTAGCTGCGAGGCGGTCAGTAGGAATGTGTTTATTATTGCTCCATTTAGCTGCGAGACGGTCAGTAGGAATGTGTTTATTATTGCTCCATTTAGCTGCGAGACGGTCAGTAGGAATGTGTTTATTATTGCTCCATTTAGCTGCGAGGCGGTCAGTAGGAATGTGTTTATTATTGCTCCATTTAGCTGCGAGATGGTCTGTAGGAATGTGTTTATTATCGCTCCATTTAGCTGCGAGTCGGTCAGTAGGAATGTGTTTATTATTGCTCCATTTAGCTGCGAGACGGTCAGTAGGAATGTGTTTATTATTGCTCCATTTAGCTATGAGACGGTCAGTAGGAATGTGTTTATTTTCGCTCCATTTAGCTGCCAGACGGTCAGTAGGAATGTGTTTTTTATTGCTCCATTTAGCTGCCAGACGGTCAGTAGGAATGTGTTTATTATTGCTCCATTTAGCTGCGAGACGGTCAGTAGGAATGTGTTTATTATTGCTCCATTTAGCTGCGAGGCGGTCAGTAGGAATGTGTTTATTATTGCTCCATTTAGCTGCGAGACGGTCAGTAGGAATGTGTTTATTATCGCTCCATTTAGCTGCGAGGCGGTCAGTAGGAATGTGTTTATTATTGCTCCATTTAGCTGCGAGACGGTCAGTAGGAATGTGTTTATTATTGCTCCATTTAGCTGCGAGACGGTCAGTAGGAATGTGTTTATTATTTCTCCATTTAGCTGCGAGGCGGTCAGTAGGAATGT
Source organism: Nemertoderma westbladi (assembly GCA_032718475.1). Classification (NCBI taxonomy): domain Eukaryota; kingdom Metazoa; phylum Xenacoelomorpha; order Nemertodermatida; family Nemertodermatidae; genus Nemertoderma; species Nemertoderma westbladi. The sequence continues at coordinate 23,174 of JAUCBJ010001530.1, read as the reverse complement.
GTTTATTATTGCTCCATTTAGCTGCGAGACGGTCAGTAGGAATGTGTTTATTATTGCTCCATTTAGCTGCGAGACGGTCAGTAGGAATGTGTTTATTATTGCTCCATTTAGCTGACAGACAGTCAGTAGGAATGTGTTTATTATTGCTCCATTTAGCTGCGAGACGGTCAGTAGGAATGTGTTTATTATTGCTCCATTTAGCTGACAGACAGTCAGTAGGAATGTGTTTATTATTGCTCCATTTAGCTGCGAGACGGTCAGTAGGAATGTGTTTATTATTGCTCCATTTAGCTGCGAGACGGTCAGTAGGAATGTGTTTATTATTTCTCCATTTAGCTGCGAGACGGTCAGTTGGAATGTGTTTATTATCGCTCCATTTAGCTGCGAGTCGGTCAGTAGGAATGTGTTTATTATTGCTCCATTTAGCTGCCAGACGGTCAGTAGGAATGTGTTTATTATTGCTCCATTTAGCTGCGAGACGGTCAGTTGGAATGTGTTTATTATCGCTCCATTTAGCTGCGAGACGGTCAGTAGGAATGTGTTTTTTATTGCTCCATTTAGCTGCCAGACAGTCAGTAGGAATGTGTTTATTATTGCTCCATTTAGCTGCGAGACGGTCAGTTGGAATGTGTTTATTATCGCTCCATTTAGCTGCGAGACAGTCAGTAGGAATCTGTTTATTATTTCTCCATTTAGCTGCGAGACGGTCGGTAAGAATGAGTTTATTATTGCTCCATTTAGCTGCAAGACGGTCAGTAGGAATGTGTTTTTTATTGCTCCATTTAGCTGCCAGACGGTCAGTTGGAATGTGTTTATTATCGCTCCATTTAGCTGCGAGACAGTCAGTAGGAATCTGTTTATTATTTCTCCATTTAGCTGCGAGACGGTCGGTAAGAATGAGTTTATTATTGCTCCATTTAGCTGCCAGACGGTCAGTAGGAATGTGTTTATTATTGCTCCATTTAGCTGCGAGACGGTCAGTAGGAATATGTTTATTATTGCTCCATTTAGCTGCGAGGCGGTCAGTAGGAATGTGTTTATTATTGCTCCATTTAGCTGCGAGATGGTCTGTAGGAATGTGTTTATTATCGCTCCATTTAGCTGCGAGTCGGTCAGTAGTAATGTGTTTATTATTGCTCCATTTAGCTGCGAGACGGTCAGTAGGAATGTGTTTATTATTGCTCCATTTAGCTATGAGACGGTCAGTAGGAATGTGTTTATTTTCGCTCCATTTAGCTGCGAGGCGGTCAGTAGGAATGTGTTTTTTATTGCTCCATTTAGCTGCCAGACGGTCAGTAGGAATGTGTTTATTATTGCTCCATTTAGCTGCGAGACGGTCAGTAGGAATATGTTTATTATTGCTCCATTTAGCTGCGAGGCGGTCAGTAGGAATGTGTTTATTATTGCTCCATTTAGCTGCGAGGTGGTCTGTAGGAATGTGTTTATTATCGCTCCATTTAGCTGCGAGGCGGTCAGTAGGAATGTGTTTATTATTGCTCCATTTAGCTGCGAGACGGTCAGTAAGAATGTGTTTTTTATTGCTCCATTTAGCTGTGAGACGGTCAGTAGGAATGTGTTTATTATTTCTCCATTTAGCTGCAAGTCGGTCAGTAGGAATGTGTTTATTATTGCTCCATTTAGCTGCGAGACGGTCAGTAGGAATGTGTTTTTTATTGCTCCATTTAGCTGTGAGACGGTCAGTAGGAATGTGTTTATTATTGCTCCATTTACTGCGAGACGGTCAGTAGGAATGTGTTTTTTATTGCTCCATTTAGCTGCCAGACAGTCAGTAGGAATCTGTTTATTATTTCTCCATTTAGCTGCGAGACGGTCAGTAGGAATGTGTTTATTATTGCTCCATTCAGCTGCGAGACGGTCGGTAGGAATGTGTTTATTATTTCTCCATTTACTGCGAGACGGTCAGTAGGAATGTGTTTTTTATTGCTCCATTTAGCTGCCAGACAGTCAGTAGGAATGTGTTTATTATTGCTCCATTTAACTGCGAGACGGTCAGTAGGAATGTGTTTATTATTGCTCCATTTAGCTGCGAGACTGTCAGTAGGAATGTGTTTATTATTGCTCCATTTAGCTGCGTGACGGTCAGTAGGAATGTGTTTTTTATTGCTCCATTTAGCTGCCAGACGGTCAGTAGGAGTGTGTTTTTTATTGCTCCATTTAGCTGCGAGACGGTCAGTAGGAATGTGTTTTTTATTGCTCCATTTAGCTGCCAGACAGTCAGTAGGAATGTGTTTATTATTGCTCCATTTAGCTGCGAGATGGTCTGTAGGAATGTGTTTATTATCGCTCCATTTAGCTGCGAGTCGGTCAGTAGGAATGTGTTTATTATTGATCCATTTAGCTGCGTGACGGTCAGTAGGAATGTGTTTATTATTGCTCCATTTAGCTGCGTGACGGTCAGTAGGAATGTGTTTATTATTGCTCCATTTAGCTGCGAGACGGTCAGTTGGAATGTGTTTATTATCGCTCCATTTAGCTGCAAGTCGGTCAGTAGGAATGTGTTTATTATTGCTCCATTTAGCTGCGAGACGGTCGGTAGGAATGTCTGACTCACGGGACCAGCATCTAGTTAGTCTGACTCACGGGACCAGCATCTAGTTGGTCTGACTCATGGGACCAGCATCTAGTTGGTCTGACTCACGGGACCAGCATCTAGTTGGTCTGACTCACGGGACAAGCATCTAGTTGGTCTGACTCACGGGACCAGCATCTAGTTGGTCTGACTCATGGGACCAGCATCTAGTTGGTCTGACTCATGGAACCAGCATCTAGTTGGTCTGACTCATGGGACCAGCATCTAGTTGGTCTGACTCATGGGACCAGTATCTAGTTGGTCTGACTCACGGGACCAGCATCTAGCGGGCTAAGAAAACCTGCGGGCTAAGAATTCCCACGTGCTAAGAATACTCGCGGGCTAAGAATACTCGAGGGCTAAGAATACTGGCGGGTTAAGAATACTCGCGGGCTAAGAAAACCCGCGGGCTAAGAATACCCGCGGGCTAAGAATACTCGCGGGCTAAGGATAGCCGCGGGCTAAGAATACTCGCGGGCTAAGAATACCGACGGGTTAAGAATACCGACGGGTTAAGAATACCGACGGGTTAAGAATACACACGGGTTAAGAATACACACGGGTTAAGAATACCGACGGGTTAAGAATACCGACGGGCTAAGAATACCCGCGGGCTAAGGATAGCCGCGGGCTAAGAATACTCGCGGGCTAAGAATACCGACGGGTTAAGAATACCGACGGGTTAAGAATACCGACGGGTTAAGAATACCGACGGGTTAAGAATACCGACGGGTTAGGAATACCGACGGGTTAAGAATACCGACGGGTTAAGAATACCGACGGGCTAAGAATACCGACGGGTTAAGAATACACACGGGCTAATAATACCGACGGGTTAAGAATACCGACGGGCTAAGAATACCCGCGGGCTAAGGATAGCCGCGGGCTAAGAATACTCGCGGGCTAAGAATACCGACGGGTTAAGAATACCGACGGGTTAAGAATACCGACGGGCTAAGAATACCCGCGGGCTAAGGATAGCCGCGGGCTAAGAATACTCGCGGGCTAAGAATACCGACGGGTTAAGAATACCGACGGGTTAAGAATACCGACGGGTTAAGAATACCGACGGGTTAAGAATACCGACGGGTTAAGAATACCGACGGGTTAAGAATACACACGGGCTAATAATACCGACGGGTTAAGAATACCGACGGGCTAAGAATACCCGCGGGCTAAGGATAGCCGCGGGCTAAGAATACTCGCGGGCTAAGAATACCGACGGGTTAAGAATACCGACGGGTTAAGAATACCCGCGGGCTAAGAATACCGACGGGTTAAGAATACCGACGGGTTAAGAATACCGACGGGTTAAGAATACCCGCGGGCTAAGAATACTCGCGGGCTAAGAATACTCGCGGGCTAAGGATAGCCGCGGGCTAAGAATACTCGCGGGCTAAGAATACCGACGGGTTAAGAATACCGACGGGTTAAGAATACCCGCGGGCTAAGAATACCGACGGGTTAAGAATACCGACGGGCTAAGAATACCGACGGGTTAAGAATACCCGCGGGCTAAGAATACTCGCGGGCTAAGGATAGCCGCGGGCTAAGAATACTCGCGGGCTAAGAATACCGACGGGTTAAGAATACCGACGGGTTAAGAATACAGACGGGCTAATAATACCGATGGGTTAAGGATAGCCGCGGGCTAAGAATACTCGCGGGCTAAGAAAACCCGCGGGCTAAGAATACCCGCGGGCTAAGAATACTCGCGGGCTAAGGATAGCCGCGGGCTAAGAATACTCGCGGGCTAAGAAAACCCGCGGGCTAAGAATACCCGCGGGCTAAGAATACCGACGGGTTAAGAATACCGACGGGTTAAGAATACACACGGGCTAATAATATCGACGGGTTAAGAATACACACGGGTTAAGAATACACACGGGCTAAGAATACCGACTGGCTAAGAATACGGACGGGTTAAGAATACCGACGGGCTAAGAATACCGACGGGTTAAGAATACCGACGGGATAAGAATACACACGGGCTAATAATACCGACGGGTTAAGAATACCGACGGGTTAAGAATACCGACGGGTTAAGAATACACACGGGCTAATAATACCGACGGGTTAAGAATACTCGCGGGCTAAGAATACTGGTGGGTTAAGAATACTCGCGTGCTAAGAAAACCCGCGGGCTAAGAATACCCGCGTGCTAAGAATACTCGCGGGGTAAGAATACTCGCGGGCTAAGAATACCCGCGGGTTAAGATTACTCGCGGGCTAAGAATACTCGCGGGCTAAGAATACCCGCGGGCTAAGAATTCACCCCACCATCTCTGGTTGTTTACGAGATAGACCCATTCCCTACTTATCTACTTTTCGGATTGTTACAGACACATTACACGTAATACCTCACACATTTCCGACACAGTTGAACTTAATAATACTCAACAATCCTTCGTGAAGAATATTATAACCTTTAGACCGCTATTAACTATGTAACGATTTCCTTTCATATATTGCTTGCACTTCGCCCAATATTTGTCATACCTGTTATGATTTCAATCTGATATTATTATTTCTCTTTGTCACTCAAAATACATCAAGATTTATTTAAACCGGAAAGTTATGCATTGGAGGCAAGTAACTGGTCGGTGTATTCACCTGTTTTATTAGGAATCTGTTGTTGATGTTGGCCTAGTTGGTTAAGCGTTAGGAAAATTTCCGGTTTAATTATAATAAATCATTTTTATTCCGAATGACCTACTGTAGTCTTATGTTATTCGTTTCGATGTCTAATTATTATGGCTGCAATTATTTTTGTCTTGTCAAATAATTGGGGATTCTCGATTTATATTCCCAACCAACCACACCCCCTTCCACTTACAATCTCTTAATCATTATTGAAAGTTTGTTAACTTGATGCGTTTGCAACGAGAGATATCATTTCTGAATTTATTTCAGCTTAATTACAATGTTTATCGCCAATAATTATGTAGAAGTTTTAACGCCAGAATTTTGTTAATATTTATATTAGTCGATTTAAAGATGATTTCGGTTTTAATTAAGCACCTCGGTAAATACCAATCTATCAATAGTGCTGATATCATGAGGCAAAGTAGATCTATGGTAAAACTGCCCCTTATGCTACACTACCACCCCCCGCCCCCCCCCCCCCCCCCCCCCTTACACTTGTTAACTTTCGTTTATTGTTTTGGTTCCCCCAAATCGCCTCTGTAACCTGCTCTTTTACTAACTTGCCTACAACACTGTATCTTTGTGTAATGTATGCAACATGCGACATATTATTGTACACAATAATTGTAATACTAGATAATATTGCATAATTGTCCACTTCGATATTTTAAGATTTTTTTAGAATCAAGCAACCAATCAAACAGTAGGACGAAACCGGAGGCGACCCAAATACTCCTCTTCCGATAGCTGCTACCCGAGGGTAGGGGTGGGCGCTACTCCTATGTGTTACCCGAAGGTAGGGGTGGGCGCTACTCCTATCTGCTACCCGAAGGTAGGGATGGCGCTCCTCCTATGTGTTACCCGAAGGTAGGGGTGGGCGCTACTCCTATCTGCTACCCGAGGGTAGGGGTGGGCGCTACTCCTATCTGCTACCCGAAGGTAGGGGTGGGCGCTACTCCTATCTGCTACCCGAAGGTAGGGGTGGGCGCTACTCCTATGTGCTACCCGAAGGTAGGGATGGCGCTCCTCCTATGTGCTACCCGAAGGTAGGGGTGGGCGCTACTCCTATCTGCTACCCGAGGGTAGGGGTGGGCGCTACTCCTATCTGCTACCCGAAGGTAGGGATGGCGCTACTCCTATCTGCTACCCGAAGGTAGGGGTGGGCGCTACTCCAATCTGCTACCCGAAGGTAGGGGTGGGCGCTACTCCTATCTGCTACCCGAGGGTAGGGGTGGGCGCTACTCCTATCTGCTACCCGAAGGTAGGGGTGGGCGCTACTCCTATCTGCTACCCGAGGGTAGGGGTGGGCGCTACTCCTATCTGCTACCCGAAGGTAGGGGTGGGCGCTACTCCTATCTGCTACCCGAAGGTAGGGGTGGGCGCTACTCCTATCTGCTACCCGAAGGTAGGGGTGGGCGCTACTCCTATCTGCTACCCGAAGGTAGGGGTGGACGCTACTCCTATCTGCTACCCGAAGGTAGGGATGGCGCTACTCCTATCTGCTACCCGAAGGTAGGGGTGGGCGCTACTCCTATCTGCTACCCGAAGGTAGGGATGGGCGCTACTCCTATCTGCTACCCGAAGGTAGGGATGGGCGCTACTCCTATCTGCTACCCGAAGGTAGGGATGGGCGCTACTCCTATCTGATACCCGAAGGTAGGGGTGGGCGCTACTCCTATCTGCTACCCGAAGGTAGGGATGGGCGCTACTCCTATCTGCTACCCGAAGGTAGGGGTGGGCGCTACTCCTATCTGCTACCCTAAGGTAGGGGTGGACGCTACTCCTATCTGCTACCCGAAGGTAGGGGTGGGCGCTACTCCTATCTGCTACCCGAAGGTAGGGGTGGGCGCTACTCCTATCTGCTACCCGAAGGTAGGGGTGGGCGCTACTCCTATCTGCTACCCGAAGGTAGGGGTGGGCGCTACTCCTATCTGCTACCCGAAGGTAGGGGTGGACGCTACTCCTATCTGCTACCCGAAGGTAGGGGTGGACGCTACTCATATCTGCTACCCGAAGGTTGGGGTGGACGCTACTCTTATATCTGCTACCCGAAGGTAGGGATGGGCGCTACTCCTATCTGATACCCGAAGGTAGGGGTGGGCGCTCCTCCTATGTGTTACCCGAAGGTAGGGATGGGCGCTACTCCTATCTGATACCCGAAGGTAGGGGTGGGCGCTACTCCTATCTGCTACCCTAAGGTAGGGGTGGACGCTACTCCTATCTGCTACCCGAAGGTAGGGGTGGACGCTACTCATATCTGCTACCCGAAGGTTGGGGAGGGCGCTACTCCTATCTGCTACCCGAAGGTAGGTGTGAGCGCTACTCCTATCTGCTACCCGAAGGTAGTGGTGGGCGCTACTCCTATCTGCTACCCGAAGGTAGGTGTGAGCGCTACTCCTATCTGCTACCCGAAGGTAGTGGTGGGCGCTACTCCTATCTGCTACCCGAAGGTAGTGGTGGGCGCTACTCCTATCTGCTACCCGAAGGTAGGTGTGAGCGCTACTCCTATCTGCTACCCGAAGGTAGGGGTGGGCACTACTCCTATCTGCTACCCTAAGGTAGGGGTGGACGCTACTCCTATCTGCTACCCGAAGGTAGGGATGGGCGCTACTCCTATCTGCTACCCGAAGGTAGGTGTGAGCGCTACTCCTATCTGCTACCCGAAGGTAGTGGTGGGCGCTACTCCTATCTGCTACCCGAAGGTAGGTGTGAGCGCTACTCCTATCTGCTACCCGAAGGTAGTGGTGGGCGCTACTCCTATCTGCTACCCGAAGGTAGGTGTGAGCGCTACTCCTATCTGCTACCCGAAGGTAGGGGTGGGCGCTACTCCTATCTGCTACCCGAGGGTAGGGGTGGGCGCTACTCCTATCTGCTAGACGAGGGTAGGGGCGGGCGCTACTCCAATCTGCTACCCGAAGGTAGGAGTGGGCGCTACTCCTATCTGCTACCCGAGGGTAGGGATGGCGCTACTCTTATCTGCTACCCGGAGGTAGGGATGGGCGCTACTCATATCTACTACCCGAAGGTAGGGGTGGGCGCTACTCCTATCTGCTAGACGAGGGTAGGGGCGGGCGATACTCCTATCTGCTACCCGAAGGTAGGTGTGGGCGCTACTCCTATCTGCTACCCGAGGGTAGGGGTGGGCGCTACTCCTATCTGCTACCCGAAGGTAGTGGTGGGCGCTACTCCTATCTGCTACCCGAAGGTAGGGATGGGCGCTACTCCTATCTGCTACCCGAAGGTAGGTGTGAGCGCTACTCCTATCTGCTACCCGAAGGTAGTGGTGGGCGCTACTCCTATCTGCTACCCGAAGGTAGGTGTGAGCGCTACTCCTATCTGCTACCCGAAGGTAGGGGTGGGCGCTACTCCTATCTGCTACCCGAAGGTAGGGATGGGCGCTACTCCTATCTGCTACCCGAAGGTAGGGATGGGCGCTACTCCTATCTGATACCCGAAGGTAGGGGTGGGCGCTACTCCTATCTGCTACCCGAAGGTAGGGATGGGCGCTACTCCTATCTGATACCCGAAGGTAGGGGTGGGCGCTACTCCTATCTGCTACCCTAAGGTAGGGGTGGACGCTACTCCTATCTGCTACCCGAAGGTAGGGATGGGCGCTACTCCTATCTGCTACCCGAAGGTAGGGATGGGCGCTACTCCTATCTGCTACCCGAAGGTAGGGATGGGCGCTACTCCTATCTGATACCCGAAGGTAGGGGTGGGCGCTACTCCTATCTGCTACCCTAAGGTAGGGGTGGACGCTACTCCTATCTGCTACCCGAAGGTAGGGGTGGACGCTACTCATATCTGCTACCCGAAGGTTGGGGTGGACGCTACTCTTATATCTGCTACCCGAAGGTAGGGATGGGCGCTACTCCTATCTGATACCCGAAGGTAGGGGTGGGCGCTCCTCCTATGTGTTACCCGAAGGTAGGGATGGGCGCTACTCCTATCTGATACCCGAAGGTAGGGGTGGGCGCTACTCCTATCTGCTACCCTAAGGTAGGGGTGGACGCTACTCCTATCTGCTACCCGAAGGTAGGGGTGGATGCTACTCATATCTGCTACCCGAAGGTTGGGGAGGGCGCTACTCCTATCTGCTACCCGAAGGTAGGTGTGAGCGCTACTCCTATCTGCTACCCGAAGGTAGTGGTGGGCGCTACTCCTATCTGCTACCCGAAGGTAGGTGTGAGCGCTACTCCTATCTGCTACCCGAAGGTAGTGGTGGGCGCTACTCCTATCTGCTACCCGAAGGTAGTGGTGGGCGCTACTCCTATCTGCTACCCGAAGGTAGGTGTGAGCGCTACTCCTATCTGCTACCCGAAGGTAGGGGTGGGCACTACTCCTATCTGCTACCCTAAGGTAGGGGTGGACGCTACTCCTATCTGCTACCCGAAGGTAGGGATGGGCGCTACTCCTATCTGCTACCCGAAGGTAGGTGTGAGCGCTACTCCTATCTGCTACCCGAAGGTAGTGGTGGGCGCTACTCCTATCTGCTACCCGAAGGTAGGTGTGAGCGCTACTCCTATCTGCTACCCGAAGGTAGTGGTGGGCGCTACTCCTATCTGCTACCCGAAGGTAGGTGTGAGCGCTACTCCTATCTGCTACCCGAAGGTAGGGGTGGGCGCTACTCCTATCTGCTACCCGAGGGTAGGGGTGGGCGCTACTCCTATCTGCTAGACGAGGGTAGGGGCGGGCGCTACTCCAATCTGCTACCCGAAGGTAGGAGTGGGCGCTACTCCTATCTGCTACCCGAGGGTAGGGATGGCGCTACTCTTATCTGCTACCCGGAGGTAGGGATGGGCGCTACTCATATCTACTACCCGAAGGTAGGGGTGGGCGCTACTCCTATCTGCTAGACGAGGGTAGGGGCGGGCGATACTCCTATCTGCTACCCGAAGGTAGGTGTGGGCGCTACTCCTATCTGCTACCCGAGGGTAGGGGTGGGCGCTACTCCTATCTGCTACCCGAAGGTAGTGGTGGGCGCTACTCCTATCTGCTACCCGAAGGTAGGGATGGGCGCTACTCCTATCTGCTACCCGAAGGTAGGTGTGAGCGCTACTCCTATCTGCTACCCGAAGGTAGTGGTGGGCGCTACTCCTATCTGCTACCCGAAGGTAGGTGTGAGCGCTACTCCTATCTGCTACCCGAAGGTAGGGGTGGGCGCTACTCCTATCTGCTACCCGAGGGTAGGGGTGGGCGCTACTCCTATCTGCTAGACGAGGGTAGGGGCGGGCGATACTCCTATCTGCTACCCGAAGGTAGGTGTGGGCGCTACTCCTATCTGCTACCCGAGGGTAGGGGTGGGCGCTACTCCAATCTGCTACCCGAAGGTAGGAGTGGGCGCTACTCCTATCTGCTACCCGAGGGTAGGGATGGCGCTACTCTTATCTGCTACCCGGAGGTAGGGATGGGCGCTACTCATATCTACTACCCGAAGGTAGGGGTGGGCGCTACTCCTATCTGCTAGACGAGGGTAGGGGCGGGCGATACTCCTATCTGCTACCCGAAGGTAGGTGTGGGCGCTACTCCTATCTGCTACCCGAGGGTAGGGGTGGGCGCTACTCCTATCTGCTACCCGAAGGTAGGGGTGGCGCTCCTCCTATGTGTTACCCGAAGGTAGGGGTGGGCGCTACTCCTATCTGCTACCCTAAGGTAGGGGTGGACGCTACTCATATCTGCTACCCGAGGGTAGGGGTGGCGCTACTCCTATCTGCTACCCGAAGGTAGTGGTGGGCGCTACTCCTATCTGCTACCCGAAGGTAGTGGTGGGCGCTACTCCTATCTGCTACCCGAAGGTAGGTGTGAGCGCTACTCCTATCTGCTACCCGAAGGTAGTGGTGGGCGCTACTCCTATCTGCTACCCGAAGGTAGTGGTGGGCGCTACTCCTATCTGCTACCCGAAGGTAGGTGTGAGCGCTACTCCTATCTGCTACCCGAAGGTAGGGGTGGGCACTACTCCTATCTGCTACCCTAAGGTAGGGGTGGACGCTACTCCTATCTGCTACCCGAAGGTAGGGATGGGCGCTACTCCTATCTGCTACCCGAAGGTAGGTGTGAGCGCTACTCCTATCTGCTACCCGAAGGTAGTGGTGGGCGCTACTCCTATCTGCTACCCGAAGGTAGGTGTGAGCGCTACTCCTATCTGCTACCCGAAGGTAGTGGTGGGCGCTACTCCTATCTGCTACCCGAAGGTAGGTGTGAGCGCTACTCCTATCTGCTACCCGAAGGTAGGGGTGGGCGCTACTCCTATCTGCTACCCGAGGGTAGGGGTGGGCGCTACTCCTATCTGCTAGACGAGGGTAGGGGCGGGCGCTACTCCAATCTGCTACCCGAAGGTAGGAGTGGGCGCTACTCCTATCTGCTACCCGAGGGTAGGGATGGCGCTACTCTTATCTGCTACCCGGAGGTAGGGATGGGCGCTACTCATATCTACTACCCGAAGGTAGGGGTGGGCGCTACTCCTATCTGCTAGACGAGGGTAGGGGCGGGCGATACTCCTATCTGCTACCCGAAGGTAGGTGTGGGCGCTACTCCTATCTGCTACCCGAGGGTAGGGGTGGGCGCTACTCCTATCTGCTACCCGAAGGTAGTGGTGGGCGCTACTCCTATCTGCTACCCGAAGGTAGGGATGGGCGCTACTCCTATCTGCTACCCGAAGGTAGGTGTGAGCGCTACTCCTATCTGCTACCCGAAGGTAGTGGTGGGCGCTACTCCTATCTGCTACCCGAAGGTAGGTGTGAGCGCTACTCCTATCTGCTACCCGAAGGTAGGGGTGGGCGCTACTCCTATCTGCTACCCGAGGGTAGGGGTGGGCGCTACTCCTATCTGCTAGACGAGGGTAGGGGCGGGCGATACTCCTATCTGCTACCCGAAGGTAGGTGTGGGCGCTACTCCTATCTGCTACCCGAGGGTAGGGGTGGGCGCTACTCCAATCTGCTACCCGAAGGTAGGAGTGGGCGCTACTCCTATCTGCTACCCGAGGGTAGGGATGGCGCTACTCTTATCTGCTACCCGGAGGTAGGGATGGGCGCTACTCATATCTACTACCCGAAGGTAGGGGTGGGCGCTACTCCTATCTGCTAGACGAGGGTAGGGGCGGGCGATACTCCTATCTGCTACCCGAAGGTAGGTGTGGGCGCTACTCCTATCTGCTACCCGAGGGTAGGGGTGGGCGCTACTCCTATCTGCTACCCGAAGGTAGGGGTGGCGCTCCTCCTATGTGTTACCCGAAGGTAGGGGTGGGCGCTACTCCTATCTGCTACCCTAAGGTAGGGGTGGACGCTACTCATATCTGCTACCCGAGGGTAGGGGTGGCGCTACTCCTATCTGCTACCCGAAGGTAGGGGTGGACGCTACTCATATCTGCTACCCGAGGGTAGGGGTGGCGCTACTCCTATCTGCTACCCGAAGGTAGGGGTGGGCGCTACTCCTATCTGCTAGACGAGGGTAGGGGCGGGCGATACTCCTATCTGCTACCCGAAGGTAGGGGTGGGCGCTACTCCTATCTGCTACCCGAAGGTAGGTGTGGGCGCTACTCCTATCTGCTACCCGAGGGTAGGGGTGGGCGCTACTCCTATCTGCTACCCGAAGGTAGGGGTGGGCGCTACTCCTATCTGCTACCCGAGGGTAGGGGTGGGCGCTACTCCTATCTGCTACCCGAAGGTAGGGGTGGGCGCTACTCCTATCTGCTACCCGAGGGTAGGGGTGGGCGCTACTCCAATCTGCTACCCGAAGGTAGGAGTGGGCGCTACTCCTATCTGCTACCCGAGGGTAGGGATGGCGCTACTCCTATCTGCTACCCGGAGGTAGGGATGGGCGCTACTCATATCTGCTACCCGAGGGTAGGGGTGGGCGCTACTCCTATCTGCTACCCGAAGGTAGGGGTGGGCGCTACTCCTATCTGCTACCCGAAGGTAGTGGTGGGCGCTACTCCTATCTGCTACCCGAAGGTAGGTGTGAGCGCTACTCCTATCTGCTACCCGAAGGTAGGGGTGGGCGCTACTCCTATCTGCTACCCGAGGGTAGGGGTGGGCGCTACTCCTATCTGCTAGACGAGGGTAGGGGCGGGCGATACTCCTATCTGCTACCCGAAGGTAGGTGTGGGCGCTACTCCTATCTGCTACCCGAGGGTAGGGGTGGGCGCTACTCCAATCTGCTACCCGAAGGTAGGAGTGGGCGCTACTCCTATCTGCTACCCGAGGGTAGGGATGGCGCTACTCTTATCTGCTACCCGGAGGTAGGGATGGGCGCTACTCATATCTACTACCCGAAGGTAGGGGTGGGCGCTACTCCTATCTGCTAGACGAGGGTAGGGGCGGGCGATACTCCTATCTGCTACCCGAAGGTAGGTGTGGGCGCTACTCCTATCTGCTACCCGAGGGTAGGGGTGGGCGCTACTCCAATCTGCTACCCGAAGGTAGGAGTGGGCGCTACTCCTATCTGCTACCCGAGGGTAGGGGTGGCGCTACTCCTATCTGCTACCCGGATGTAGGGGTGGGCGCTACTCCTATCTGCTACACAAAGGTAGGGGTGGGCGCTACTCCTATCTGCTACACGAGGGTAGGGGCGGGCGATACTCCTATCTGCTACCCGAAGGTAGGAGTGGGCGCTGCTCCTATCTGCTACCCGGGGGTAGGGGTGGATAGGGATGTGAGCTACTCCTATGTGCTAGACGAGGGTAGGGGCGGGCGCTACTCATATCTGCTGCCCGAAGGTAGGGGTGGGCGCTACTCCTATCTGCTACCCGAAGGAAGGGGTCCTATCCAGATAGATATCTAGGTCCTATCTAGATACTCCTATCCCTTGTTCTGGAGGGGCTGAACCTGCAACCAATAGATTGCAGGCTTGGCGCTCAACCAACTGAGCTACCCCGCCTTTTTAGATTAGTCCTCTATTATTGAGCCGAATATTTTAATAGTTTAATACAATTAGAAACATCACGACCTATCTTAATATAATATAGCCATATCACAAATTATTATCATTTGATTAAGACCACATGTGTTACAGGGACGCAGCCAATGTATTTCTGCTACACTGGCTGATTAAATATATAATAAATATAATAAAATAAATAACATTCCCTTTTATCCAGTTGTTTTATTACATTTTATATCATGAGCTCAGAATTCACTTCTAGCTAATATCTACTTGTATTTCTCTCCCTTTATCTATCAGCAGCCAGTTAAAGGCGGCGAACTGTGAAGGAAATTCAGCCACTACGAAGTATCCCTGTGGGCCCATATAATCATTATTATATATTCTCTTCATTCAAGTTCTATGTTTATTTATATTTTATATTACTTATCTAATAGTAGGACAGTAACGGTAGGCCTATATATTACTTATCTAATAAAGGACAGTAGGCCTACATTGTAGGAATAATAATTATTTTAATTTACATTTTATAGGCCAAACCAAGTAAGAAAGCAGCAATAAATTAATTGTCAAAAATCTCTTATATACTGTGGTTTAGGGCGGCACGTAATCAAAATTAAATCATTTCTCCAGGGGGAAATCGAAGCAAATTACCAAAACAAAACTTTAACCTGCGAAATTGACTTTCGTATATTGTTTTGGTTAGAATAGAGTACAGCGTACCACTTTAACCTGCTCCTTTCCTTATGTGGTACTTAATATTAACAGGTAATTCGCTAAGATAGGATTGGCGTCAATCCCCAATCCCCAATCCCCAATCCCCAATCCCCAATCCCCCCCCCCCCTCCCCTTCTAAAAATCGAGGAAATAGTTTCAGTAAACGTGTTCTGTGAAATATTTTATTACCTTTCTATTTTTCGAAAAGATGTCGGTCGCCGTGACGTGTTCTCTTCTCTTCTACACAATACACTGTTCCACTTTCTTTTTATTTATGTTACCAAGATATGAATCATGAATGGAATGTAAACTTTTACTGTCTGCGGACGACAGTTGCGAAATTCTACAAAATTTATTGAACATTTTTCGATATAAGCATATTTCCACTTGCGTTGCTACAGCGACGTTCATTTTTTATTCCCTTCGATCATTTCTAGTAGTTCTCCTTATAAACGGTTTGGGGACACGATTTGTCCATATTTGAGTTGTCTGGACACGAATTGTCCAGACTCGAGTTGTCTGGTCGCGAGTTGTTTGGACACAGTTGTCTAAATACAAGTTGTATGGCCACGAGTTGTCTAGACACGAGTTGTTAGGAAACGAGTTGTTTGGACACGATTTGTCTAGGTTCAAGTTGTTTGGACACGAGTTTTCCAGACACGAGTTGTTTGGATACGATACGAGTTGTATTAGACACGAGTTGTTTGGACACGGGGTTGTATTAGACACTAGTTGTTTGGAAACGAGTTGTATTAGACACGAGTTGTCTGGACACCAGTTGTCCATAAAGTCGCTTTGCTGGACGCGAGTTGTATGGACACGAGTTGTCTGGACTACTACTACTACTACTACTAGGATCGGCATGCTGCATTGCAGCTGCATTTTTAAGAATGCTGTGCCGGCTTGTCAACAAAATTGCACCGCCACAACTCCCTATCACCCATGACATTTGCTAGATCATCCGCATCTTCAAGGCCAGTGTCCTTTAAGATGCGCCTCAAGAAAGTCATGGGCTGTCCACCATGCTTACTCACTCCATGAGGCTGCCAAGTACAAGATTATGCACTGGTTGGTCCTCACGTCAAGCTTGGGGGAACCAATGAGACACCTCCGATGTTATATAGTGTCTGGTTGGAGATGTGTGCATTGTACTTGACACAATGAACCCGGCGTAGCATTCTTGTGAATGTGCCATCCCGAGATTTGGTGTCCTCAGCAATTAGAGCCCAGCATGGACTCCCATAGAGGAGTACTGGAACTACTGCTGCTCTAAATAATCGGACCTTTAGTTTCCGATTAATTCTCGGTGACTTCCAAATCCTGGAAAGCCTATTCGAGGCTGCCCATGCCTTTCCCTTACGTATTCGAAGGTCCTCACCTGACTTCCGGATCCATGATCCCAGGTAACAGAAGTCGTCCACATGCTCAAGCATACCATCTTTTGAGCTTATGCTCATCCGATCAGAGACTTGCTGAGGACTTTCAAAGTTAACTGTCAAAATTTTGGTCTTTCTGGAGTTAATAAAAAGACCAACACTAGAAGCAGCATGTTCTAATGAGCTGAGGAGCCGTTGGGCTCCCTCTAGTGATTCTGAGAGTACTCCTAAGTCATCAGCAAAGTCTAGATCAGTTAGGTACTTGGCAGGATTTCCTCGACTTCTGGAGCCAGTAGGTGGAGTTATCATCACCCCATCATCATTATGATGATCTAAGGACATGCGTAGAACATAGTCAACCACAATTATGAACAAGAATGGTGCAAGTGTGTCTCCCTGGAGGACGCCCCATAACACTTCAAATGGTTCTGTGTCACCGTCAACAGTAGACACAAATGTTGTCGAACCATCGTATACTGATCTGATTGCTGCAATAATTTCATCAGGAATCCCATATAATGAAAGTATGCTGAACATACGTGAGCGAGAGACTGAATCAAAGGCCTCGAAGAAGTCAACAAAGATAACAGCCAGATGCCTGTCTTTCTTTTTTGATAACTCTTCAATTATCCTTCTAAGTGCCAAAATGGTCTCCATGGTCCCACGACCTTTACGGAACCCATTCTGATTTCCACGGAGCAGTCTCTCAATGGGATCCCTGATGCGATTTAATAGAATTCTATTGTATAGCTTTGCAGCAATCGAGATCAATGAGATTCCCCGAAAAGAACCATAGAGTGTTAGGTTGCCCTTCTTGGGAACTGGCACCAACTTATTTGTTTTCATTTCTTGTGGGACTCTTGTTGTATGGTACATGTCTACTATAATGGGAAGATGAGCTTTAAACACTCAGGTATTTTAAAGACCTCAGGGGGAACACCATCTACTCCACTGGCACGATTGGTCTTAATGCTATTTGCAGCAGCCTTCACTTCTGCAAAGGAGATATCGCCAATGGGAATATCTGGGAGTACAAGACTCAGACACTTTTACTTCTATAAAGTTATCAGGCAATACCCTGTCATTATTGAGGAGCTTTTCAAAGTGGGCCTTCCAACCATTGAGGCGATCGGCTGGTGATTCAGCCTTAACCTTGGTGGTTGGTTGGCTTTTCCGCCCAGTAAGCAAGTTGATCGATTTCCATTTCTGGGATGATTGCCTGCTGTCGTCAGCATCATTGATGGCATCAGTGTTGGTTTATTAGCTCCTGTAGATTAACAGAGTACGGCACTTCTGGATTTTGTTGTCAGTCCAGGGGGCCCTTTTCCTGTTTCGACGGTATACAGGAACTGTTTCTGCAGCTGCCAACTTAACTGCTTCTGTGAAGGCAGTATAGCCCTCGCAGTGATCTGCCGCCTCAGAGGCAAGAACCTCATACCTGTTGCTCAGCTGTAGTGTGAAGCTGGTTCTCACACTTGGCTGTTGCAACAGAGAGGACCAGTCATGCCGCGGCAAGGCAGATTTCGTTGTTCTGCTAGCACGCAGACTAAGTCTTACCTTGGCCACAATTACCTTGGACACGAGTTATTTCGACACGAGATGTCTAGACATGAGTTGTTTGGACACGAGTTGTTTGGACACGAGTTGTTCGGACACGAGTTGTTTGGACACGAGTTGTTTGGACACGAGTTGTCTGGACACTAGTTGTCTAGAAACGAGTTGTCGCGTCATTTTCTATTCTAATTGGATTGCTTCCTTCACCTTGAACAAATGTTAAATCAATGAATGAAGTTTCGTTTATCTAAACCAACCCAAGTCACTAACTAATCATGCGCAATTCGAATATTTAACAGTTGATACTAAAGGCAGGATACTCAGCTACCAACGTGGTGCAATTAAATATGAATAATGACACGATGGGGGATTTACCTCTGGGTTTCTATAGCCTGACTATCGGTCTCTGGGAGTCGGGTTTGAGCTTAGCGCGAGTTTTAATTAGCAACGAAGGATTGTGTTACTGGAAGTAGGTTGGCGATATGGAGGAGTTATAGAGTAATTATATCGGAATAAAGCGTTCGCAGTAGCTTTATCTAAAACATTTGGGGCAAATAGAGATTGAATATTAAATTATTTTTCATTTATCGATTAAAATTGTTGTTATGCTTTTATGCTTTGCCATAAAGTATAGAATGTAGCCATATAAAATGGTGTAGGTAATAAGTGTTTCTACTTTATGCTGGCCTGTAGGATTTGAATGACTATTTTCTTATAAACAATTAGGCGCGCCTACGTTCTAGAAAACGTTTTCTAGAAAACAGAACATAAAGTTTTTATTTTCCTCTTCTGTAAAATTATTTATTTATAATATAAAATTAATTGGTGATATTTTTAGTCCCGGTTAAAAAAAAAGTTGAATAACTTTGAACCTCTAAGTGTATCTTGATGCATCAGCATGATGGGTAAAATATTTAAATAATATTCTTTCTTATTGGTAGTAAATTAAAGTATTATTTAATTATATTATTCCTGTATTGATATAATAATCAAATATAAATGTTTAAATGAAATAATTGCTTGTCGCGATAGAATCTTACTAAATATCTGTGAAACTGAAACTATTAATGTGGAAGATCGAAGTCGAAGAATATTACCCTCGGAAACTCAACAATTACTGAGCACATGTGTGTACATGATACATTTATAGAAACTTTATATAATATATTGTGGCTATGGGAGATAGATTCACCTCGGAACTCCAGTCTATAATCCAGCACAGCGGGAACAATCAATGCGCCGATTGCCGTACAAACTTCCCGGATTGGTCGTCGTACAACCTCGGAGTATTCCTCTGCGTTGAATGCGCGGGAATCCACAGGAATCTCGGCGCTTACATCAGCAAAGTGAAAACGGTGAGTTACGATTCCTGGACCGACGATCAGGTGCAATTCATCGCGAGCCACGGGAACGAATTAGCGCGAACAAAGTACGAGCGACACGTACCGTTGTTCTACCCGAGGCCGGGAAGCACTCGGATTAGCAGTCGGCTGGTCCGGGAGCAGTGGATCCGCGCGAAATATGAGCGAATGGAGTTCCTCGACGAGGAGAGACAGAGTTACCTTAGCGGCTTTAAGGAAGGAATCCTTTATAAGAAAGGTCGCGGGGACAAGAAATACTTGCCGAGATTATTTCGAATGGAGTCAAACACCTTGACGTACTACGTGAAGCAGGACAGCCTTGAGCCGAAACAGGTGATAAGCGTGAGTGATATCATGATCGTATTCGCTGCAGACAAGATGGGACATCCAAACGGGATGCAGATATCATTTCTGCACGATGGTCTAACTCGGAATATCTACGTCTACGCGGACGACGGCAAAGACGCAATGGATTGGTTCCTAGCGATACTAAATAACAATTTCGTTAGGTTACAGATCGCGTTCCCTTCGATCCCCAAAGAGGATCTGCTTACCCGTTTGCGTTGTAGTTTCACTAAAGAAGGTTATCTTCTGAAGACGGGATCCAAAGGAACTGAAGCGTTCCGTAAACGCTGGTTCACTCTCGACGATAGACGACTTACTTACTTTGAAGATAAACTCGACGCCTATCCTAAAGGTAGTCTGTTTATCGCGCATCGCAGCGATAACTTTACCATAGTGAAGGGCTACCCCCAGGGCTGCAAAGAGCAGAAGAATGACGGGTTTGTGTTCACGTTGGTGGCCGACGACCGAGTTTATGTACTCTGCGCGGAGACAGAAGGAGACAGGGATCAGTGGATGGAAGTTATTGGCAAAGTTATAGAACGGTTTATGACTCCTCAGGACGTAACGGCATCGAAGCTATTACGGCGACATTAATTCAATTAATTCAATTTATTCGCCATTATTCTTTTTTACATTAATATTCCAATAACAAAAGATTTTATCGAAGTAACTTTATTTTGTTCTGAAAAATTGCTAAAGAAAATCAGTGAAATAGCGGTGTTTTCAATTTACCGATTTCCAATTTTATTGAATTGTTCAACCTTTAACCACTATAACAAATCCCAACGCAGTTACGTTTTTATATTGAATATATTGTTTTATCGAAAAAATATCACCAGCGTTATCACAGTATACTTAATACATCCATTTTGTGAGGAAGATACTATTAATAAGGGTACCAGGTCCGGTACGTTTTACACAGCTTAGCAAATTCGGCATGACGTCATTTCTAAAATCGGCCAAACCTTCTCCCCAGTCACGTTCAATGTTCGTTATCACCTATCATCAGTAGCACTCAGGCACTACAAACCTGAGGCCCTATTCAAGGTCATCAACAAGAATGATGTCGTAGTATCTTGAAATTCATTCCTAGGGCGTCGCCTTCTGTAATATTCTGAAACAAAACAGTGTACAAAACTGGCTTCGTCTCCTTGACCCATATATAAGACTCAAACGATCCGAAAGCCACCAATAAATCAAAGAAGATGGAAAGTTCCCCCCTTCAACCCTCCCCCCTCCTTCAGCCCCCTTTAATCTGCTGCACCACCCCACCCCAAAGGCGCAGAGAGGATTCCTTCAACCCCCTTTAATCTGGTGCACCACCCCACCCCAAAGGAGCACAGAGGATTCCTTCAACCCCATTTAATCTGCTGCACCACCCCACCCCAAAGGAGCACAGAGGATTCCTTCAACCCCATTTAATCTGGTGCACCACCCCACCCCAAAGGCGCAGAGAGGATTCCTTCAACCCCCTTTAATCTGGTGCACCACCCCACCCCAAAGGCGCAGAGAGGATTCCTTCAGCCCCCTTTAATCTGGTGCACCACCCCACCCCAAAGGCGCAGAGAGGATTCCTTCAACCCCCTTTAATCTGCTGCACCACCCCACCCCAAAGGACCACAGAGGATTCCTTCAACCCCATTTAATCTGCTGCACCACCCCACCCCAAAGGACCACAGAGGATTCCTTCAACCCCATTTAATCTGCTGCACCACCCCACCCCAAAGGACCACAGAGGATTCCTTCAACCCCATTTAATCTGCTGCACCACCCCACCCCAAAGGACCACAGAGGATTCCTTCAACCCCATTTAATCTGCTGCACCACCCCACCCCAAAGGAGCACAGAGGATTCCTTCAACCCCCTTTAATCTGCTGCACCACCCCACCGCAAAGGAGCACAGAGGATTCCTTCAACCCCATTTAATCTGCTGCACAACCCCACCCCAATGGCGCATAAAGGATTCTTTCAACCCCATTTATTCTGCTGCACCACCCCACCCCAAAGGAGCACAGAGGATTCCTTCAACCCCCTTTAATCTGCTGCACCACCCCACCCCAATGGCGCACAAAGGATTCCTTCAAACCCATTTAATCTGCTGCACCACCCCACCCCAAAGGAGCACAGAGGATTCCTTCAACCCCCTTTAATCTGCTGCACCACCGCACCCCAAAGGAGCACAGAGGATTCCTTCAACCCCATTTAATCTGCTGCACCACCCCACCCCAAAGGCGCACAGAGGATTCCTTCAACCCCATTTAATCTGCTGCACCACCCCACCCCAAAGGAGCACAGAGGATTCCTTCAACCCCATTTAATCTTCTGCACCACCCTACCCCAAAGGAGCACAGAGGATTCCTTCAACCCCCTTTAATCTGCTGCACCACCGCACCCCAAAGGAGCACAGAGGATTCCTTCAACCCCATTTAATCTGCAGCACCACCCCACCCCAATGGCGCATAAAGGATTCTTTCAACCCCATTTATTCTGCTGCACCACCCCACCCCAAAGGAGCACAGAGGATTCCTTCAACCCCCTTTAATCTGCTGCACCACCCCACCCCAATGGCGCACAAAGGATTCCTTCAACCCCATTTAATCTGCTGCACCACCCCACCCCAAAGGAGCACAGAGGATTCCTTCAACCCCCTTTAATCTGCTGCACAACCCCACCCCAAAGGAGCACAGATGATTCCTTCAACCCCCTTTAATCTGCTGCACCACCTCACCCCAAAGGAGCACAGAGGATTCCTTCAACCCCATTTAATCTGCTGCACCACCCCACCCCAAAGGAGCACAGAGGATTCCTTCAACCCCATTTAATCTGCTGCACCACCCCACCCCAAAGGCGCACAGAGGATTCCTTCAACCCCATTTAATCTGCTGCACCACCCCACCCCAACTACTACTAGGATCGGCATGCTGCATTGCAGCTGCATTTTTAAGAATGCTGTGCCGGCTTGTCAACAAAATTGCACCGCCACAACTCCCTATCACCCATGACATTTGCAAGATCATCCGCATCTTTAAGGCCAGTGTCCTTTAAGATGCTTCTCAAGAAAGTCATGGGCTGTCCACCATGCTTATTCACTCCATGAGGCTGCCAAAGTACAAGATTATGCACTGGCTGGTCCTCACGGCGAAAGCAATGTCCTGCAAAGCGGAGGCGATTTTGTTCTAGTGTCAAGCTTGGGGGAACCAATGAGACACCTCCAATGTTATATAGTGTCTGGTTGGAGATGTGTGCATTGTACTTGACACAATGAACCCGGCGTAGCATTTTCGTGAATGTGCCATCCAGAGATTTGGTGTCCTCAGCAGTTAGAGCCCAGCATGGACTCCCGTAGAGGAGTACTGGAACTACTGCTGCTCTAAATAATCGGACCTTAAGTTTCCGATTAATTCTCGGTGACTTCCAAATCCTGGAAAGCCTATTCAAGGCTGCCCATGCCTTTCCCTTACGTATACGAAGGTCTTCACCTGACTTCCGGATCCATGATCCCAGGTAACAGAAGTCGTCCACATGCTCAAGCATACCATCCTTTGAGCTTATGCTCATCCGATCAGAGACTTGCTGAGGACTTTCTAAGTTAACTGTCAGAATTTTGGTCTTTCTGGAGTTAATAAAAAGACCAACACTAGAAGCAGCATGTTCTAATGAGCTGAGGAGCCGTTGGGCTCCCTCTAATGATTCTGAGAGTACTCCTAA
>JAUCBJ010001529.1:0-17609 GCA_032718475.1 Nemertoderma westbladi | reverse complement strand
ATTATCTGCTGGGACGTCTGCCAGAGTCGAGACTGCTGTTCACGCAATGGGGAGATCTTTGAGGAACCAAATCAAGTAAATACTTGTGGGGGTTCTACTCATGGATGTCTCGAATGCGTTTAATTCGTTAAACTGGACAGTCGCTATGTCGAACGCCAGTGCCAGTCCATTGTGGCCTGGCCTAGCCAGATACTCATTGTTGTTCAGGGGGCACAATATCCCTACAGTTCGCAGGACAATGAGGGGATCATCCCTACATCCACCAACTCCTGAAATATCATCTACAGAACAACTTGTTCTTGGACGGTAGATT
The DNA here is from genome assembly GCA_032718475.1 of Nemertoderma westbladi. Lineage (NCBI taxonomy): Eukaryota > Metazoa > Xenacoelomorpha > Nemertodermatida > Nemertodermatidae > Nemertoderma > Nemertoderma westbladi. The sequence continues at coordinate 17,296 of JAUCBJ010001529.1, read as the reverse complement.
ATTACTTATTCTGTTCCATTGTTCACCATTTTTCTAGTGAAAGTTTAAAAAGAGTGACGGATTGCCGTACCGTCGGTCCCACCGTCGCCGTTCCGGTGGGCTGTCCATCGCCCTCGGCCTGTGGCTGGCCGGCGACATTGGTACGTCGACCCCCGCTCCGCGTCGACTCGTCTTTCTCTTCTCCCGTCTCGTCTCCTCCTTCTCTCGACTCGCTCTCCGGTTGTAGACGGCCCCCCTCATCTTGGATTGCCGGATCGCCCGTTACCGATGGGTCCGGCGTCGCGGGTCTATACTGTCTGGTCGCAGCCTCGCGGATCGTTAGGTCTCCATCCGGGCTCCGCGGCGGTGTCGTTTCTCCCGTTTGACTCATCTTGTACTTTAGATTGGTGGCTGGAAGTCAGTTTGGGCTGTTGGTATCTATTACTGTCTTAGGACGGCAGCTCGGTTCTAAATACTGTGACGGGATCCACCCAGGATCCCGGTTTATCCGGTTTCTAAACTACGCGTCGTCCCCGCCGTGTGTATGTGAAAAGGTGGAAACAGTTATTGATCGTTGTATACAGTTCCAGGGTATAATAGTATAAGACAAGATAAGATATAAGTGAATAATATAAGTGTACCGGTAAAATGATATGCAATGATGACTGGATGGAGATGACGGTATTTAGAGTTCCGGTACCTAACTAACTGACTTACTATAAGTGAATGAAATGATTACTGTATTGATAATATATATTGCACGGTTGGCCGTGTTACATTACTCAACCGATGCCTTCCCCCCATTGGCTAATAACCCTGTTGTCGCCCTTTGCCTCCCCTGGAGGGTTTCCCTTTGCCCCTGTTGCTCTCTCTCTCTCTCAGGGGTGTAACCCCTGACCCTTATTGTGTGTGTGTGCGTGCTTTCTCCTTCCCACTTTGTTGGGGTGACAGGAGGTTGATTGCTCACCCTCGTGTTCCCCAATATTGCTTAACGGTTCAACTTTATGGGGTGGTTAGCGGAATTGGATAAGCTAACATTTGTGGCCACTGTCATCCCTGTCAGTGGCATTGATCGAATTCGTGTTGGGTTGGCGCCGACATTGGCATCCATGGCTCGGACCCTGGTGTCGGTAGGCATCAGTGTCATTCGATTCATTTTTAAAGACGCACATCCAGTCGTAGTGGCCAACTTTTCCGCAATGGCGACAGGTTTGATTGGCTCAAAGGCATGGATGTCCATCTGTATGCACTCTGTACTGGCAGCAGCTGCAGGTATTCTTTTGGGATGGCCGCATTTATTTGGTGTTGAAATTGTTCTGTTTGTGGCGACCATCCACTGCTGAGACACCAAGGGGTGCGGGTAGTGTGGGTGCTGTTGCGTGTGTCTGTGGGAGACCAAGGGAGCGCGCGCCACATACTTGCGAATCTGGCGATAAGCGGAGAAGGTGTTCTGTGACGCCTTTGTCACAAAATCCAAGTAATTTGTGCTAAATCTATGCACGCACTCAAAAGTTATTGTAACTTTAATATTTACAAGGCGTATTCCAAAATGGAACTCAATATTGGTTTATGTAGTTTAGTGGCTCTCTAGTTATGTAATAAATATTCGAGAACATTGAATTATTTAACGTTGAGTAATCAGAATCAGGAGTTAAAGAGTAAGATAATTTGAATCGCAGTAACTATGGAAGCAATATAGTAAAATACTATAGTTCAATTTATTTTATAACTCTATATCGCAGGGCTATTAGTGATAAACTTTGTATTTTTACTAAACTACAGAGTGAAATATAATATCAGAATGTCTGGTATTATTTCACATGGGCCAACACTGGTGCACGGAGTGCACCCTGTTTAACATTGTGGTATTATTTCACATGTGCCAACAACATTGTTGGAATGATGGAATTCAACCCACCGGACTCGGACATATCCCACCAACACCTCTACAGCCACAAGTTCAGTTACTCGAGGTTAGCCGGCAGTCATCAGTTCTGGATTCCTCTGACTGCATCCCTCCAACACTGCAATCCTCTTATTTGGGATAGGTTCCTCTCTCCGACCGAGTGATAACTCAAAGACATGCTAGGAACACCAGGGACCACCAGCACTGTTGGTACGCAGATGAATCCAGATCGGCCAGTAAACCTATCGCAGTTCGGAAGTGGTGTGACTTGCACCTGGCAGTTGGTCTTTCGATCGGATCCTTCCCAGAGGCATCAAAGTCCTTCTTGGTGATAAAGCCTAGTAGTGAAGCCGAGGCCCAAGAGGGGGACTGGGGTACAATTCGAAACAGCAGGTCACAGATTCCGGGGCAGATACATCATGGGAGGAATACGGGAAACCGCAATTGTGGGCGACAAGGTCTCAGGGTGGGCAGTCAGCATCCTCAACATGTCAGCTGCAGTACCAAAGGAATACCCACAGTCGGCAATGCCGCTGTCTCACTCTGCGTCAAAGCAGAGCGGGACTACCTGTTGAGAGTCGTCCCCACTACCAACGACGAGATTGCCCCCATACGGACTGCTCTCCTTCACGACTTTGTTCCAGACTTGTTTTGGTTTTCTGGTAGCAACACCGATGAGGAATTGCTCCTACTCCCAGCTCGACACAGGGGAATCGATCTCAGGGATCCTTTGATCCACCAAAAACCAGCTAGAAATGCATCGACAGAGGGAACTGCATTGGTTTCGGAGGTGATACAGGGTGGTACACCGCTCCAGGCAGCCCTGATCATGTGGCGATGCTGAACCACGCTCTCAAGTCGTCCCGAGAGACGCTGGGGACATAATTTTCAGCGAGGCACGATTCAGCCTTACCACTACTACTATTACTTCTAGGATCGGCATTCTGCATTGCATTGCCTCTCACGATCTGAGCTGTAAGTCGGGAGGTCTGATTGTAAAGTGCCATGACGAGGTCCGGGGCCTCCAGTGTGGAACGTGAGGTGACCCTATCCCGGGGTCACCTGGATAGTTTGGGTGCTGCGGTCGGGGGAGTGAGAGCAGATTTGGTTGTGCGGGGTGTGTGGGATAACCAACGTGTGGCGTCGTTTCATATTGCGATCATAAATGCTGACGCCACCACTTACACCCTTGCCAACCGGTTAAACGAGTCGCTCCTTGGGCAAAATTGCTGCTTCAAAAAGCGCCACTACCACACTGTCCGTGAAGACCGGCGGATGTCTTTTACTCCGATTTTGGGTACCACAGATGGTGTTTGGTATCCTGAAACCCGCGTCCTCATCAACCACATCACGGAGGCACTCGTAGTCAACCAGTCGATGAGGGAGCGAGGTTTTGCCTGCATTTTGGGGCGCGTACGACGCCGCCTTCAGATTGCTCTCCTGCGGTCGAGTTCCCTGTGCGGCAGTCGCCGCTATTTATTGTTGATTTATATTTATTTTTGCGCTAATTAACTCTATATATATCCATGAAGAATTAAAGTAAAATATAATTTCAATTTGGAAAATTTATTATAATTTATCTTGAATAGTTAAAGCAAATTACTTATTTTTTTCAAGCTTTATGCTATTTATTAGTATAAAGCTTTTACTATTTCGACAAAGCAATGCTGAAAAATTCCAAAGCATTTGACTTTTGCAAAAGATTTTCTTCTGTATGATTGGTTAGTTTCAATGCTATTTGAGAGCTGCTTAGTAAATCGTAGCTCATTTAAATTAACCTTCTAAAGGGTGTTAGTAACTAACTGATATGTAGATAATTATTTACGTAATGGATTTGACTTTGATTTGGATATTACTATTGTTTATATGTACAGGCAAAGTAACCTCAGCTGATTGCACAAATGTAAACGTCACAGATTCCAATATATCATACACTTGCGACACATCTCGAGGGAAAAGCAATATATTTATATTCGACTTACAAAATATCAGACCACATCACTCAGTCGCTAGAGTGCATGTCAATAGTTCGGAGGCTGATTATAGGTCACCAATACAGGTGGTTGCTATGCAACGGGACATTGTAGAGTCATGGCAACTACCTCTTTCAATAGGAAATGAGAAATACAATTCAATGGCCAGGACGTTATGCCCGGTTGCCATGGATAACGACGATGGTGAAACTGCCCGTAACAATAATACATTAGTTATTGAAGTGTCTACGCTATCTGAAAGTGTCATCAATTATTTTATTAGGATAGAAATTATAGATACAATCTCGCTCAGTACAAATCAATCTTTAGCATCTTCGGCGTCCCCTTCGGAATCACAAATATATTCCTTCTATATACCCAATGATACGGAATACGTCAACGTTAAGTTATCCTCGAACTCGCGTATCTGTGCGGTTTTATCAGTTGGGCGTTTCTCATGCCCAATCAGTCATCCTCGCAATGACAGTTTCAGGGAAATAACACAGACAGTCACAAAACTGGGTTTAATCGCAGTTCACAGAGGTGATTTCGGGAGTCGTTTTACAATAGTCGTTTCTGTGATGGCCGAAGATAGCGAATGCATGGCGGAAGTAAACAGTGATGTCAACAAAAACCGAATTAAAAAGTTCTCAATCAATGTTTATCCAGGTTTGAAGACTTCGCAATATGTCGCTGGTTCAGTTTCTTTAGTACTTTTCTTAGTAGCGTTTTACACTATTACTTTTATTATTATGCTAAATTGTGATCAAACTATTCCGAGAATTTTAAGAAGACAGCGAAAAGTAATTAATGATGATAGTAAAATAGAACCTTTTGAGAATGATAATGCCAATGTAACTCATATAAGACAATCCGAAAAAGTAAATATCCCTTCGGAGATACCGACAGCGCTTACCATTGAATCACCTAATAAGCAATCGGAGATGGTCACCCAATCGACTCCGAACACGAAGCAGTGGAAAGTGTCAGAGATTGACAGCGACATGATCAACCACTCAGAGACGGATGTCAAATCCGACGAAGCGGCCCACTCTGATCGAAAAGGAAAGCAAATCCGTGTCCATTTTCAACCAGATGAGGAAACGAATGAGGAAAACTACCTCTCCAAACAAAACCTTACAGTCAAAGATTTGTCCCGCCAGACTTGTAAACAACTGTCCCAAGAGGTCAGTCTCTACCATTGGAACCTAGCAACCATTGGCATGTTCTACATACTCCCTGTCATTCAGTTTGTAATCAACTATCAGCTTGCTTACAACTCTTTAGGTTCACAAGACATATGTTACTATAACTTCCTTTGTTCCCATCGAGTCGGTTTCTTCAGCGGCTTCAACCATATTTGGTCGAATGTTTCCTACATCGGCTTAGGTGCTCTATTTATATGCGTTGTGCGAATTCGAGAGAATAGACACCACGGCTCTTTTTCTTGTACGAATCTGGTAGGTCTGCCGACTCACTATGGTTTATATTACGCAATAGGCATCGCTATGGTTATGGAAGGGCTTCTCAGCTCCTGCTTCCATATCTGCCCCAATACCACAAACTACCAATTCGACCTCACATTCATGTACATAATGGGATTCCTGGGGATTCTTGGATTATATCAATCTCGCCATTGTGATTTGAATCCCCATGCCTACTCTGTTTATTTTGGTATAGCAGTACTAGTAGCCATAACTGTTCTTGGAATGCAATGTCCCGAGGTATGCCTAGAATGGCTTTATGTTTTTTTCATGATATTAGTCATTGGGGTGACTATCAAGGTTTCTGTGCATGGATACTACATGGGGACAGTAAACGTGAGCAGGTGCTGCATTCTTCGATACTACGACATCTTCAAGTCAGATTTTAAAGATTTTATGAAACCTAAATACTTGGATAAGATGGTACTTATACTTTGTATAGGGGTTGCAAATGTTGGATTATCTTTATTTGGTATCTTAAGAATTCCTGGTGACTTTGGAAAGTTTGTATTGGGGTTTGTGATCATGAATTTTATCATATACACTGGCTACTATATCGTTAAGAAGATCCTCCATAAAGAGCGAATAAGACCAAAGCTCAAGATGTTGATTGTGATTACCATGGTTACATGGGGGGCGGCTCTCTACACATTCCTAGTGAAATCCTCCAATAAGAGAACTACTCCAGCGTTGTCACGGGAGATGAACACAGACTGCATCCTCTTCTCATTCTATGACCGACATGATGTCTGGCATCTTTTGTCATCTGTCAGTCTTTTCTTTTCCTTCATTATAGTTCTGATTATAGACGACGACTTGGTGGAGACCCCCAGACATCTAATACCTGTATTCTGATGAGTCAATAAATTTTGGCCCACCTCCATTGTTTAATATTAGCAAAATCGGGTTCATTATTTTATGTTTGTTTCAGTCATATATGTGAGTAAACTTGTATGACCTGTATTAATCTATCTATGTATATTACTTTATATAACTATTATCAGATTGTTACTCAGTGTGTTTTATTATTACGGGGTAAAATAGTGCACTCTTTCTTGAATTCTAGAACTTCCGCCCAACGTAATAGAAATCGACCTATTTCTTAGAGTAAGGCACTAAATTCTGTATAAATTATTGTCATCCATTTTCAAGATCCCAAAGTTTTTTTTTGGTAAATTTTGAAAAATATTTCAATGTAAAAATGTGCAAAATAACTCGACAGCGGTACTATTGGTGATATTACATAAGACAGCATAATTATTGGGAATTTTAATTGTGTACCCTGTAATCCCCATACCCCATTACATTATGGTGTTTAATTAGTTCAAGTGATTTTCTTTAAGAAATGTGTTTTTAATTGATCTAAACATTATTAACTTATTAAAATGCCCTTCTCCCCACTCTACTTCCATCTCCCTCCTTTCATGACCGGCGTGTTTGCTATTATTGCCTGGCTAGGAATCAGTCCACCTCACCACTACTCGAACAAAGGGTAATTACATCAATAGGAAAGGCAGCCGGGTGAAACGTTACGCTGGCAGCCGACAGCCGACAGCCGACAATCCACAACCTACAGCCGATAACTCGAAGCCGACAGTAGACAACCACAGCCGGCAGCAGACAACCGACAGCAGACAACCGACAGCAGACAACCGACAGGGTACAACCGACAGCAGACAACCGACAGGGTACAACCGACAGCAGCCAGTAGACAACCGACAGCCGACAGCAGATAACCGACAGCAGACATCCGACAGGGGACAACCGACAGCCGACAACCGACAGGGTACAACCGACAGCCGACAGTAGACAACCGACAGTAGACATCCGACAGCCGACAACCGACAGCAGACAACCGACGGTTATCACTTTTATTATATATTATATTATATATGAAGAATTTGTATTTGTTTTAAGAATATGGTGTATTTATTAATTAAATAGAATGAAATAGCCTAGCTCTGATGCAAAACCAGGCAACTTTTGAACGCCCGCCTCAGCTATTTTTCAACGAAATTCAAATTGTGTTACATATTTGGAATCCTTGCATGGCCAGCTTTCCATTGGCACCAACAAACTGCTATAAGGTAGAAGAACAAATGCGGTGTAACTGGTGTAATATCGCTGGAGACACTTTTTTTAAACGCTTGTAGCTAAAGATTAAAAGCAAAAATAAAAATTTGGCTCACCCAGTCAGTGGTCGGGAGGTGAAACTATCTCTGTTTCAAATTTCATGAAATCTCATTAAGATGTGTAGAACAATTAGGGGGGGGGGGGGGGGGGGGTAGGGGGCGTGTCACTGAATTACGACTCTATATTCATTCCGGGACATACATGGTATACTGTTGGAAAGTTAACGTCATTGGCGGGTTGTGGTGTTTTAGTAACCATAGTAACAGGAGCATGTTACAAGCAAAGTAATACAATGCTTAACCATGCCAGTCTGTTTCGTTAGGCAGCTACTGTAGTGCTATTAAGTAAATTGATCTTTCAATTATATTGGAAGTGTAAAGAAGGAAGGTTACTTACTAATATCACTGCTATATTGACTGCCTGTCGGTTGTCTGCTGTCGGTTGTCTGCTGTCGGTTGTCGACTGTCGGTTGTCGGGTTTTTGTTTTGCTTTGTTGTGTGTAAATATGTTGTAAACATGTTATAGAACAAGTGTTAGTTATCAATTTTGATAAATATTTTGGTTATAGAACACGTTTTTTTTCTAGAACATTTTTTGGAAAAAATACCATACTGTCAGAAGGTCAAATATTTGTTATAGAAAAAAAACCTCATGATAAAAGCCTTTTTATAAGAAAAAATTTTGTCAAACTATGTGTACCCAGGGTATAATAATGCCGGTATTTCACTTTGGAAGAAGCTTCGATGGACGATATTTATGCTGAAATAGGCCCAGATAAAAGTGAGAGAAGACTTACAACAAATATAACGATGTAAGTGGAGCAAAAAGTAACATTTTTTTTTCTTGCTTTAAGCCAACTTAAAAAAGCCAACTTTTTTGCCACTACTTAAATAGTTATTGTAACACTATATTGCTCCATCTTTTATTAAAGAATTAGACAACAAAAATGTTCCAATTTAAGAATAAAATTACGTAGGCCTATTACATAAGAAATAAAGTAGAATATTTTTTTCAATATTCTCTCGACCCTGTATTAACAAACTGTAAATAAAATGCCTCAACATAAAACATTTTATTATTAAATTGTTACGTTTTCGCTCGAATATACCCCAAAATCGGTAGAAAAAGTTTCACCTTTATTCCCTAGGATCCAATACGGACTCAATATCCAATATTGGTTCATGTAGTTAAGCGGCTCTCTAGTTACCTAATAAATATTCGAGAACACTAAATTATTTTAACATTGAGTAAGGCAAAACATCAAGAGTTGAAGAGTACGCCGAAGGATGAAAGGAAATAAGGAAAGGGTTGCCAAGTGGTCAATTAGTCTCCCCTGGCTTACATTGTCCAAGTCATATGGCCATATTTACAGACTACTGTATGCTGTGGTAGAGATAGGCTGGCTTTCTATCAACTTGATATTATATCATACACGGGGGAGGACTTGGCCGAGGTGGGTGGGGTGGGGGGGGGGGGGGGGCATTATTGGTAATATGGCTTAGGGCTACAACATTTAGAGAGACAAGGGGGGGGGGGGGGGGGAAACTCGACGCAAAACCCGCCTTGGCGAATTAATATCCCGCCTCAATGTTAAATTCTCAATTTAGGGAAAGGAGCAGGTTACAGTGGCACGTTATTTTAACCAAAACAATAAACTAAACACAATAGAACAGGTTACAGTTTTATTTTTGAGAGTAATCAGCTGTTATTTGCGTCAAATTTCCCCTGGAGAGGGATGAATTTTTATTGCGTCCAGTTCCTCCCCTATCTGCATTTAGATGGAGTTTTCTTATATTTAGCTAAGTTGACATTCCTTTGGCCACCAGTGAATTTTATCTAGTCTGGCTGCTAATGTACCTTTAACATTTTTGCAACGATTTTACATATATTAATTAATAGTCAGATAGTGAGATAGTGTGGGCCGTTTCCGTTGTGTGAGTTAAGGGGGGGGGGGGGGGGGGGGGGGGGTAACACCCCCAAATTGAACCTCACATTTTTGTATCTCTGGACCATAAAATTGCGTGACAATTATTGTTTGTGCTACTAAACATCGTCTGGACTGTTTGAGAATAACCAAACCAAATATTTTTAAAATTGGCCCCAAAATAGCTCCGTAATGGCCAAAAGTGCCTTTTTGCGCCAAGGGCTATTTCTCCACCAATATTTGTTGAAATTTGTCGAAATTTGGAATATGGGTTCAGAAGAACCCTGCATCCAATTCTTCTGAACAAATTTTGCCACAAATGCTCTGGAGCCTTTTTAAAACAAAAAGGCCCCAAAAATGGGCTTTTTTGGGCCTTTTTGATATAAAAAGGCTCCAGAGCATTTCCAACCAAATTTGTTCAGAAGAAGTATGGAGAAGGGTAATCTTAACAAGTGTACCAAATTTCAACTCATTTCATTTAAAACTGGCGGAGAAATAGCCCTTTTCATGAAAAAACGTCATTCTGAGATATGGGTGTTTAAAGTTTAAGGAACAATTCAAACCTTCCCGCTATTTTAGATAATACCATTTTAGATAATTTTCAAGGGGGTTGTAGGAATCCTCTGTGCTCCTTTGGGGTAGGGTGGTGCAGCAGATTAAATGGGGTTGAAGGAATCCTCTGTGCTCCTTTGGGGTGGGGTGGTGCAGCAGATTAAAGGGGGTTGAAGGAATCATCTGTTCTCCTTTGGGGTGGGGTTGTCCAGCAGATTAAAGGGAGTTGAAGGAATCCTCTGTGCTCTTTTGGGGTGGGGTGGTGCAGCAGATTAAAGGGGGTTGAAGGAATCCTCTGTGCTCCTTTGGGGTGGGGTTGTGCAGCAGATTAAATTGGGTTGAAGGAATCCTCTGTGCTCCTTTGGGGTGGGGTGGTGCAGCAGATTAAAGGGGGTTGAAAGAATCCTCTGTGCTCCTTTGGGGTGGGGTGGTGCAGCAGATTAAAGGGGGTTGAAGGAATCCTCTGTGCTCCTTTGGGGTGGGGTTGTGCAGCAGATTAAAGGGGGTTGAAGGAATCCTCTGTGCTCCTTTGGGGTGGGGTGGTGCAGCAGATTAAAGGGGGTTGAAGGAATCCTTTGTGCGCCATTGGGGTGGGGTGGTGCAGCAGATTAAAGGGTGTTGAAGGAATCCTCTGTGCGCCATTGGGGTGGGGTGGTGCAGCAGATTAAAGGGGGTTGAAGGAATCCTCTGTGCTCCTTTGGGGTGGGGTGGTGCAGCAGATTAAATGGGGTTGAAGGAATCCTCTGTGCTCCTTTGGGGTGGGGTTGTGCAGCAGATTAAAGGGGGTTGAAGGAATCCTCTGTGCTCCTTTGGGGTGGGGTGGTGCAGCAGATTAAAGGGGGTTGAAGGAATCCTTTGTGCGCCATTGGGGTGGGGTGGTGCAGCAGATTAAAGGGTGTTGAAGGAATCCTCTGTGCGCCATTGGGGTGGGGTGGTGCAGCAGATTAAAGGGGGTTGAAGGAATCCTCTGTGCTCCTTTGGGGTGGGGTGGTGCAGCAGATTAAATGGGGTTGAAGGAATCCTCTGTGCTCCTTTGGGGTGGGGTTGTGCAGCAGATTAAAGGGGGTTGAAGGAATCCTCTGTGCTCCTTTGGGGTGGGGTGGTGCAGCAGATTAAAGGGGGTTGAAGGAATCCTTTGTGCGCCATTGGGGTCGGGTGGTGCAGCAGATTAAAGGGGGTTGAAGGAATCCTCTGTGCGCCTTTGGGGTGGGGTGGTGCAGCAGATTAAAGGGGGTTGAAGGAATCCTCTGTGCTCCTTTGGGGTGGGGTGGTGCAGCAGATTAAATGGGGTTGAAGGAATCCTCTGTGCTCCTTTGGGGTGGGGTTGTGCAGCAGATTAAAGGGGGTTGAAGGAATCCTCTGTGCTCCTTTGGGGTGGGGTTGTGCAGCAGATTAAAGGGGGTTGAAGGAATCCTCTGTGCTCCTTTGGGTGGGGTTGTGCAGCAGATTAAAGGGGGTTGAAGGAATCCTCTGTGCTCCTTTGGGGTGGGGTGGTGCAGCAGATTAAAGGGGGTTGAAGGAATCCTCTGTGCTCCTTTGGGGTGGGGTGGTGCAGCAGATTAAAGGGGGTTGAAGGAATCCTCTGTGCTCCTTTGGGGTGGGGTTGTGCAGCAGATTAAAGGGGGTTGAAGGAATCCTTTGTGCGCCATTGGGGTGGGGTGGTGCAGCAGATTAAAGGGGATTGAAGGAATCCTTTGTGCGCCATTGCGGTGGGGTGGTGCAGCAGATTAAAGGGGGTTGAAGGAATCCTCTGTGCTCCTTTGGGGTGGAGTTGTGCAGCAGATTAAAGGGGGTTGAAGGAATCCTCTGTGCTCCTTTGGGGTGGGGTTGTGCAGCAGATTAAAGGGGGTTGAAGGAATCCTTTGTGCGCCATTGGGGTGGGGTGGTGCAGCAGATTAAAGGGGGTTGAAGGAATCCTTTGTGCGCCATTGGGGTGGGGTGGTGCAGCAGATTAAAGGGGGTTGAAGGAATCCTCTGTGCTCCTTTGGGGTGGGGTTGTGCAGCAGATTAAAGGGGGTTGAAGGAATCCTCTGTGCTCCTTTGGGGTGGAGTGGTGCACCAGATTAAAGGGGGTTGAAGGAATCCTCTGTGCTCCTTTGGGGTGGAGTTGTGCAGCAGATTAAAGGGGGTTGAAGGAATCCTCTGTGCTCCTTTGGGGTAGGGTGGTGCAGAAGATTAAATGGGGTTGAAGGAATCCTCTGTGCTCCTTTGGGGTGGGGTGGTGCAGCAGATTAAATGGGGTTGAAGGAATCCTCTGTGCGCCTTTGGGGTGGGGTGGTGCAGCAGATTAAATGGGGTTGAAGGAATCCTAGGTCAGGTCAGGTATTCTAGGTCATTGATCAAGAAAAATTGCCACCTCCATGCAGCATAAAGGAGGTGCCACCTGTAGCTGCATAGACCCTCTTACTAGGGCAAATCTGGTCCTGTAACTAGGACCCCCTTCATTCTGGGATAAGGACGCCCTTGGTCCTGGATTAAGGACCCATATACTTGGCTGCAGGGGTATATGGCCTGACCAGGCAGATGGTGATCTACCAATGGCTGGTCAGGAGTAGAGTGTTCTCATGTCCACTCTGAGAGCACTTCACTGCGACCTGCACCTGGCAGCAAGGGTACAGGGCATGACCCAGCAGATGAGCTGCAACAGCCAATGGTGGGTCATGTGCGCCAGAGTAGATATGGGTGATGGGCCTCATATCTGACTCCATTGCGACACCCACCCTGTGGAATGGCAAACCAGGGTGTGGTATTTGCCCCGAGAGCTGACTCGGCAAAAACGCACCCCCCAACCCCCACTATGGATTACATTAGCAATGCGGAGGTCCGGCCACTAGAGGCCAGTGGAATTACCGGACACAATCGGCCTCACAGGCGTCAGTTAACTCCTGACCGGCTGCCTGTCTCACCCCCTACTGGAGAGAGAGCAGCCAACAATTCTTTGAGTCCCTTTCCTGATGACCTTTCTGGCCCAAACCCTGGGTCACCAGGAAGGCCAGATTGTGATGGGGAGAGGGATTCTGGAGTTGGAGGCTACTCTCATGTTCCACCCCGACCAACAAAGCCATTGGTGAATCTGAGGCAAGTCACAAGACTAGCCTCAGTAAACACCCTAACACTCGGGTCCCCAATGCGACAAGGTGAGCTGACTGCCTTGGCAGATAAGCTTTCTCTTAGCGCAGTGGGTGTTCAAGAGCACCGAATGCAGACTGGACAGACTGATGAGGTTCTGATTAAGGACATGGGGGGCGGTTGGCGACTCGCCCTCGCGTCAGCAGATGATAGTGGCAATGGTGGAATTGGTCTATTGATGAATCCAACTGCACATGCAGCATTGGACAAAATAGACCAAATCTCTAACCGCATCATCCGTTGCCACTTCTCATGTTCTGGAAGACTGGCTAAGAAGTTTCCTAAGGTGGTTCTGATTGTGTGATACTCTCCAACTAGTGTTGCCCCTGTAGAGGAGGTGGAAAATTGTTACCACAATCTACAAGCAGCTACTGATGGAGTGGATCAGCATGCATTCTTAACATTCCTGGGAGACTTTAATGCAAGTCTGCATCAATCACCTACATCGCCCTGGGTCTATAGCAATAGTGTTAACCGAAATTCTGTCCATCTTCAGGATTTTATCTCTGGAAATGGATTGTTTTCGGCTGGAACCCAGTTCAAGAAGAGAACTGGAAAGCTATGGACTCATAGTGGACCCAGTGGTCACAAGTCCCAGTTAGACCATATTCTGTTTCGTAGGAAATACAGGAGCTCTATACAAGACTGTAATGCATTTACACTTCGACCCTTCTCCAGTGATCACCGCCTTATTGTGGCCAAGGTAAGACTTAGTCTGCGTGCTAGCAGAACAACGAAATCTGCCTTGCCGCGGCATGACTGGTCCTCTCTGTTGCAACAGCCAAGTGTGAGATCCAGCTTCACACTACAGCTGAGCAACAGGTATGAGGCTCTTGCCTCTGAGGCGGCAGATCACTGTGAGGGCTATACTGCCTTTACAGAAGCAGTTAAGTTAGCAGCTGCAGAAACAGTTCCTGTATACCCTCGAAACAGGAAAAGGGCCCCCTGGACTGACAACAAAATTCAGAAGAGCCGAAATGACCTTCATAAGGCGCAGAAAGAGTCCCGACTCAAACAGACTACAGCGGCCAAGAATGCAGTTAAGGCTGCATCTAGGTCCCTGAACAGGCAGTACTCTGCTAATCTACAGGAGCTAATAAACCAACAAGTTGATGCCATCAATGATGCTGACGAGAGCAGGCAATCATCCCAGGCATGGAAATCGATCAATCTGCTTACTGGGCGGAAAAGTCAACCAACCACCAAGGTTAAGGCTGAATCACCAGCCGATCGCCTCAATGGTTGGAAAGCCCACTTTGAAAAGCTCCTCAATAATGACAGGGTATTGCTTGATAACTTTATAGAAGTAAAAGTGTCTGAGTCTGTACTCCCAGATATTCCCATTGGCGATATCTCCTTTGCAGAAGTGAGGGCTGCTGCAAAGAGCATTAAGACCAATCGTGCCAGTGGAGTAGATGGTCTTCCCCCTGAGGTCTTTAAAATACCTGAGTGTTTAAAGCTCATCTATCCCATCATAGTAGACATGTACCGAACAACAAGAGTCCCACAAGAAATGAAAACAAATAAGTTGGTGCCAGTTCCCAAGAAGGGCAACCTAACACTCTATGGTTCTTTTCGGGGAATCTCATTGATCTCGATTGCTGCAAAGCTATACAATAGGATTCTATTAAATCGCATCAGGGATCCCATTGAGAGACTGCTCCGTGGAAATCAGAATGGGTTCCGTAAAGGTCGTGGCACCATGGAGACCATTTTGGCACTTAGAAGGATAATTGAAGAGTTATCAAAAAAGAAAGACAGGCATCTGGCTGTTATCTTTGTTGACTTCTTCAAGGCCTTTGATTCAGTCTCTCGCTCACGTATGTTCAGCATACTTTCATTATATGGGATTCCTGATGAAATTATTGCAGCAATCAGATCAGTATACGATGGTTCGACAACATTTGTGTCTACTGTTGACGGTGACACAGAACCATTTGAAGTGTTATGGGGCGTCCTCCAAGGAGACACACTTGCACCATTCTTGTTCATTATTGTGGTTGACTATGTTCTACGCATGTCCTTAGATCATTATAATGATGATGGGGTGATGATAACTCCACCTACTGGCTCCAGAAGTCGAGGAAATCCTGCCAAGTACCTAACTGATCTAGACCTTGCTGATGACTTAGGAGTACTCTCAGAATCATTAGAGGGGTCAGTAACGACGACGGTCAAAACTATTCCGGTCTCACAACTGTAAGGAAACCAACTAACTAATAATCAGCAATCACAACGGTTATATCATTGACACATATTACATTAGCCCTACACTACAGGGTGGCCTTAATATCCAATAGATGCGCTCTATTCACCCCCAATGTGCTTTTCCGCCCACTATTGGCTTAACCTGATTAATGGTCACCTTACCACTCCCTGTTGACGTTATCCCTCGTGCTAGCCTCACTAGCTTGCTTGTCCCTCTGAGGTGGTTTGACCTCTCACCTCTCTCTGTGGCTTACGGCGTGTGTCGCCCCAGTTGGTTATGAGGTGAGATTATTATCAACTATATTGTCAACATCTTGTCTACATCGTCAACTATATTGGTAAAATGCCACTAATCCCATTTTGGGTGGGTAATGCACGGAATTGAATCCGCTTACACCAAAGGAGCACAGAGGAATAATGAAGGGCAGAGGTATTAACAAAAAATTAGTGTTTTAAAAGTAATATATTTTTAGGTGTGGAATCAACCCAATTTGAAAAAATTATTAAAACTTACCTTATGCCGATAGTATTGATACTGAAATATTAATTTATTATTTAATATATTTAATATTAATTTATAAGGTCGACACCTCAAAGAAATTATTTAGCTAATGATTCTAAATAATATGATTAAATACTCCAGGCAATTATTTTGCGAGATAAATAATAAGCAAGCTGGCTTATTAGTCACTTTACACTAGTAGTGCCTGCCTTGCCTATGTCCTATAGATGCAATTACCCGTTGCCAAGTAGTGATGAGATGATTGGACTGGTTCCAACTAATAGGCAATTAGTATGCTAAGGAATGAGGGAGGTATAGAGTGACGAAGGAATTTTTATGACTTAATTACGTTTAGATCAATTAAAAACACATTTCTTAAAGCAAATCATTTGAACTAATTAAAAACTATAATGGAATGGGGTATGGGGATTACAGCTGTATAATTTTTAAATATAATTATTTATATCTTATACTTTAAAATAATTAATCTCCATTAAAAGACAGGCTTGAAAATGCTGTTTTTACCCTACTGAACTTAATTAACTAATTAACTGCTATCTCTTAGCTTTTCGAAGGCCACATGGAAATTCTACTTTGAAAATTTCTAAACTTGTGCCAGACTACATAGTACATGTGTACCCAAGTTTGGATAGATTTCATCGATATTTGGCTGAGTTATTAACGTTTAAAATTGAACACGACAGAACAACAGACACACCGATTGAGTTAGTGGTGCGTGTAAGCTCACTTTCTTTCTTTTTGCGTAGCGCCCAATTTTAAATAAATATTACCAAGAATTCGATTCAATATACTATTATATTTATAAATAATAATTTAGTAATAAAATATAACAAATATATATTTAACAAAATAATATAATGTATTTAGTTGCGGATGCCCTAGTTCATACCATATAACTGTCACTCATTTAGTTACACAATTAATAACATCCCAAAAAAGTTTAGATAATCAATATTAAATTGCATTTGTTATTAGACTAAAACAGTCTACTAGTTTGTCTTTAAGTTATTGACTAGTTCGTCGACAATCTATCAGCGTTCCGAAAGATCTTTATTGAAATATTTTTACGAGAATCTATCCAATCACGGCTCCGATATGTTAAAATCTGTCCAATCACGGCTCCGATATACTAGAATCTGTCCAATCACGGCTCCGATGTGCTACAATCTATCCAATCACGGCTCCGATGTGCTAGAATCTACCCAATCACGGCCCTGATGTCCTAGAATCTATCCAATCACCGCCCCGATGTGTTAGAATCTATCCAGTCACGGCCCCGCCGATGTTCTAGAATCTATCCAATCACGGCTCCGATGTGCTAGAATCTATCCAATCACGGCTCCGATGTGCTAGAATCTATCTAATCAAGGCCCCGATGTTCTAGAATCTATCCAATCACGGCTCCGATGTCCTAGAATCTATCCAATCACGGCTCCGATGTGCTAGAATCTACCCAATGACGACCCTGATGTCCTAGAATCTATC
>JAUCBJ010001528.1:0-48924 GCA_032718475.1 Nemertoderma westbladi | reverse complement strand
GTAGCATTCTTGTGAATGTGCCATCCAGAGATTTGGTGTCCTCAGCAGTTAGAGCCCAGCATGGACTCCCATAGAGGAGTACTGGAACTACTGCTGCTCTAAATAATCGGACCTTAAGTTTCCGATGAATTCGATGTGTCCAAATCCTGGAATGCCAATTCAATGATGCCCATGCATTATCTTACGTATTCAATAATAGACGTAGTATTAGCAACATTTACAACATTGATATAATTATAACCAGAATGATGGAGGCAACGGATATACCGATTCCGAGACCTATACTAATCATCGAGTATTTCTTTGCGCTACGAGACGCTGCGTTAGCTACTGGGATGTTACGGGCCGCGACGGCATCTCGTGTCTGAAAGAACAAACGCATACAGAGTAAAACACGTGATTCATGAGACACGTGATGTACAACAGGGTTTCAATGCTTTAACGGTACGGGATTCTTTTTGACAACAACTTCCGGTATCCGGAACTCCCATTGATATCCGTTGTCATGTGGTCCTCTCCTAGTTTGTTTCTTGGACACTCACACAATGAAAAATGTTTTTGGAATGTAAAAATAACTAACAAAAATTGGTATTGGTAATCAACCCATTTATTTCGATTTTAAAATAAAAATGGTCCATTCAAATTCCTGGGTATTTCATACGTTCTTTTAACATTACCGGTACGTTAATAAAGTTCGTCAAATCAAAACATATCAGAATTAAGTGTTTAAATAATTAATATACTTTGTAAAGTTGAATTAAGAATTTACCTTCGATATAAAAATAATGAAAAATGATAGTTGTAAGTTAGATTCAAATACTTAATACCTGGTAGGTATTAAAATGTGATTGAACCATGAATGAATAAGAAATACAATGAGGATAAACACGAAATTAGAAAGGGAGAAAAACCACGGCCGCTGATGCGTTATTTACTTTAGTATTATAAACTATGCTTTATCATTAGTTTAGCTAACAAACTTTATTAGTAGTTGAATAAAACGATAAGGGGTAAGAGTGATGTGAGTGAGGATTACCGAATTAAGGATTATTGAGTTTATTGTTTAGATGGCGCTCCTTAAATAAACTTTATAAAGCAAAATGCGATTCAATATTCATTTGTCATGAAAGTATTTATACAGGTGTAGTAGACCTAGAAGTAGCAAATCTCCCAAAGAAATAAATATAACAATCTAAAGGAAATACAAGTTTAGCAAACAAAATAATGTTTTATGTGTAAAAAAGATAATTCTAAAGCTAACAAAATACTATTCAGGTAGTACGAGGTTGGTGGTACCGGTACCCATACGAGGTTGGTGGTACCCATAGAGCCACTAAATCCAACCTTAATTCGGGAATCAGTGAGGTAATAATATAAAAAAAACGCATAAATTGATAATGACGGCCAAGGTAATTGACACAATTCCGATACCAATACTGATGAGAGAATACTTCTTGGTGTCACGGGATGCGGCACTAGCTACTGGGAAGTTGCTAGCCGTGACAGCATCACGAGTCTGCAAAACAAACACACACACTGCAGTTTGATATAATTAATCTGGGAGCATACTGGTGGGAGACAAATACCATATCGGTCGAATGCGTCGTCGACTTTACCACGGGCGATTGAATTTTAAAATCTGGTGTCGGTAGGCTAATGACGTGTTTCAGTACCGGTACCAGTCTGGCGTTTGCTTATTTCATATTTTGGTTTGTATATATATTGGATAAAAGCAAAATGAGATCAGCCATGTAACCCCTAAATCAAAGTGATAGTAATGGGCGACGCGCAAATCTGAGGAATTTGATGGAATTTCCGGCGTATTGCCATTGGCACAAATGCCTTACAGGCTTAGAGTCAGGGTAACATGATATGACAGTTTTAATTAGGATATAGGCGGCCAGTTTGCAACACAAAATAACTCAAATTTGTGTGATAAAAAACTCGTGGTCAAAGTATTCCATTCCTGCTCCTGGAACCCACGGCCACCAAAATTACCCAACAATAATTGACCACTTGTGGTGGGCAAATATGCTACTTATAGAGTAAGGAGCCCCATACCTAACGTACGACCTACTACTACCATACCAACCTCGCATGACTTTATTATGGCACAAATTCCAACAGGCCAGAAGCAACAGAGACAGGCAAACACTGCGAGCGCCATGTAGTCATTTGGAGCTTCTGTAAGAACCATTACTGGCTGTACGCCGTAGGCCGGTGTAGGTTGAATACCAGGACCGTAGTTGGGTGGGTATGCCTGGAAACCAGGTTGATGTACCGGTGCCTGGAAACCAGGTTGAGGAACTGGTGCCTGCAAGATTAAATTATTAATGTATTTAAAGAATATTATACAGTTATAGCAGGTAAGGTGGGGATGATTAATTTAATACAACAAACGTGGTTCAAGGTCTGAAGGTCTACCTTCACCCACCGACAAGTAACAAAAAGAAAGGGTATCGCACTAATCGCAGCCATTCTGAGCTTTCTGCCTCTCCTTGACACTAGAGGCTTTCCTCATACTTTATTAAAGTTATAAGTACCCCACAATCTGACAATGTGTATTGTGGTATTTCAGTATTTTATTCTTACTGTACTTATAATGTACTTAATAAAGCATGAGGAAGGTCTCTAGTGTCTGGGAGAGGCAGAAAGCTCGCTGCGATGCACTTTCTTTTTGTTAATTGTCGGTGGGTGTAGACCTTGAACCACGTTTGGTATAGAATATATATGACATAGAATTAGAAAACATCTCACATATTTACTAGTCAGAAGTAAGTACTACCGGTACTATTGACTTTCTGAACGATTCTAAAATTGTACTAGAGACCCATTTAACACTGTCAGACTGTACAGCTGCAGCCCTAACAATAAATACACAACAGCATACAGGCGCTAGGCGCACACACGTATATTCAGCATACTTTCATTATATGGGCTTCCTGATGAAAGTATTGCAGCAATCAGATCAGTATACGATGGTTCGACAAAATTTGTGTCTACTGTTGATGGTGACACAGAGACATTTGAAGTGTTATGGGGCGTCCTCCAGGGAGACACACTTGCGCCATTCATGTTCATAATTGTGGTTGACTATGTTCTACGCATGTCCTTAGATGATCATAATGATGATGGGGTGATGATAACTCCACCTACTGGCTCCAGAAGTCGAGGAAATCCTGCCAAGTACCTAACTGATCTAGACTTTGCTGATGACTTAGGAGTACTCTCAGAATCATTAGAGGGAGCCCAACGGCTCCTCAGCTCATTAGAACAAGCTGCTTCTACTGCAGTGTTGGTCTTTTTCTTTTTCTTAACTCCAAAAATACCAAAATGTTGACAGTCAACTTGTCTCTGACCGGATGAGCATAAGCTCAAAGGATGGTATGCTTGAGCATGTGGACGACGTCTGTTACCTGGGATCATGGATCCGGAAGTCAGATGAGGACCATCGAATACGTAAGGTAAAGGCATGGGCAGCCTTGAATAGGGTTTCCAGGATTTGGAAGACACATAATCGGAAACTTAAGGTCTAATAAACTAATTATTTCGAGCAGCAGTAGTTCCGGTACTCCTCTTCTCTATGTGAGTCAATACTGGGCTCTAACTGCTGAGGGTGAGGACACCAAATCTCGGGATGGTACATTCACAAGAATGCTACGCCGGGTTCATTGTGTCAAGTACAATGCACTCATCTCCAACCAGACACTATATAACATTGGAGCTGGAGGTGTCTCATTGGCTGATTGGTTGCGCCAAGCTTGACACTAGAACGAAGTCGCCTCCGCTTTGCAGGACATTGCTTTCGCCGTGAGGACCAGCCAGAGGACCATTATTTGGCATTTCTTAATAGTTAATTAGCAGCAGTTTTAGTTAATTAGGTAATTATATAGAATATTACTGTGCAATCTGTCAGTCTGTGTCTGTATGTATGCGAATCAGGTCACATCTTGGATCTTGTATTGTTTTCTATCGTTATTACTGTTTTACTAGTTACTACCAGACTACAGGTACCGGTACTACTTAATATTATGTTAAGAAACAAACTTTAAAATAATTACCGGTAGATTTCTTAATCAAGGGCATAGACTGATAGAGGAATTGATTTTGGAAGAACAATACTTTTAAATGGGAATGATGTGTTTTAAAAGTGGTTTGAGGGAGGTAGCGCTCTAACTAAAACCTGTACGTGGGGGTTTGGGCAGTTGGGAGCAGCTTACTTTGAATCAAAATTATATGTTAATGTTCTAAGTATTTTGTTGTAGGAAACCGGTAAATTGACCTAATTTCTAAGTGGTTTCGTTTACTGCTCTAGCCTCTAGAAAGCGGTAAATTGCAGAATTGACCAAAAATACAAAAATTTTATTAGTGGTTTGCCATGGGAACTGGTAAAATGACAGTAAAAAAAATTCAAAATGGAGGACCCCAAACAGGAACGTCCCGCAGCTGCAAAGCAGCATGCTGATCCTACAGTCCTAGTACCGGTACTGTAGTAGTATGTAGTAGCACTTCTGCACTTAGCACACAGCTGCACTGGCACAACACTGACTACGCAATTTCGCATACCGGTAGGCCTATCGGTATACAGATTTAGCCGTTTACAGGTTTAGGCACTTACATAACCGGATGGTTGTTGTCCTGGTGGTTGGATGGTTGGTGGGGCATTTGGGTAATATTGTGGCTGTTGAGGATATTGAGATGAACTGGATGGGGGGATATTTTGAGAATATGGTGGCGGAGCTACAGGGCCACCACCACCACCCCCTTGCGCATCATATCCATAACCTTGCTTCTCCATATTTTACTTTTCACGTACCGGAACTGCAGTACAGCAGAAGCAGTACCCAGTACCGTATACTGTATACCGTTTCGGCACCGTACTGCCGTATGCAGGTTAACACGTTTACAGCAGAACAAGTAGGTCAGTAGTTAGGCCTATTTCTGTAATGTAGTTTACAGGTAGGCCTATTTCAGTATTTCAAATTCCATGAATTCTAAGAGTTTAATTTACCGGTACGGCTTCAGGCCCCTATATCCCATTCTGCTAAGTAGGGTATGTATGCCGAACGTGTTCGGCGCACAATTTTTTCCAGAATTTGGAGCAGGCGCAGAAAATTGAGAGCGCGGCACCGCACAGGCTGACAGGCCTGCAGGCAGGCAGGCTCAGAAAATTGATAGCGCGGCTCAGACTTGCACTACACGACTACAGCACAAGTCAGTAAGTAGGCCAGTAGGCCTACCCCTGCCTGGCCAGGTTGGAATTCATGCTGCAAAACTCGGACGCGTACCTACCTGCGCGAATGACCGCAAACCAGATGCGCGTTGCGCGTTTGGGTGAGACAGGTGCGCGTTCGGGTGTGACTGGTGTGAGACAGGTGCGCGTTGCGCCTCAGCGCGCAGCTCTGCCTCTGATGCGCACCACAAAAAAAATTGAAATCACGAAAATACACAAAAAAATTTCCAATTCTTCAAACAGTCAAATCACTTCACCATAATACTGTAATACCGGCAACCGGAGCTGAATTTGTCTATTTATTTTAACTACAGTACTCTATTGTTGTATTGTTATTAGGTCTATGCTATGCCGATGTTACGTTAGTAAACAGGTAAAGTCAGAAAGTAACAATGTATTATAAGTATGACTTAATTATAAGCCAACTGTATGTTTAAGCCTAATTGTTAGGTAGGCCTATACAAAGTATTATTGGCAGACTGGTAGGGTAGGTACCTATTTCAATATTCGTTTTTTTGAAATTACCGGTACATGTTTTGTTTGTAATCTAAAATAATATTTTCTGTTATAAAAGCAGTGAGCCCGATGGGCCACCATAGTAGTGGATTAAAAAAATATTTTTTAATATTAACAATTTTGATGTTGCAAAAATTACATTTATTACTGTATTACAGTATTATGTAAGCCTAGATTCAACGTACAGACAGACAGACGTAAAGATAAGCTTAAAACGCTCAAACTTGTAAAATAGGAATGTAAATTTGCGATTTTTTGCGATTTTTTGAGATATGCATGACATGAGCTGCGCGATTTTGTTTGGATTATGACATATGATGAGGTGCGCGACGAGCCAATTTCAGGTGCGCGGTGATTTCAAAACAACAAAGCGTACCTGCGCGCTCATGCATGAATTCCAACCTAGTGCCTGGCAGTCTGCCGACTACCGGTAACAGCAAACAGGGTAAGGACAATACAGTAATACAGATATGAGATAATACAGTAATAAGCCTCTTACTTGGTGTCTGGGTGTGCTTCGACCAGTAGGCAGGCAGGTCTAGGTGGTAGGAGATTTCGCGCAGTATTTCTGCTGTGCGCGCCAATCTCGTGCAGAATTTCTGCTTCGCGGGCCAATCTCGCGCAGTTTTTCTGCTGCGCACGCGGATTTTGCACTGTTTCCGACTGCGCAGGCGCACATTTTTGTCCGCGCCGCGTCGCGTTCGGCGCACAAAAAAATCACATAGCAGAAGGGCCTATATCCAGGATTATAATATTATTACCGGTATTTATTTTTTTATACAGTATGGCGGGGATTGGTGGAATGGACTATTAAACACTGGCTTGGATGTGAACATTTTGAGTGTAAGATACATTTTAGGTGGACTATTATTGAATTTTAATATTTTAAAAATAAAATCATTTTTGACTTAAAATTTTGATAAAATTTTGATATTTTTGACTTAAAATGATACTCCTTTGTTATGCTTTATTTTCAGAAGTTGTAACCTGTTTTTTTGGAATCAACATGGCCGATTACTGTACGTCAAGAAATTCCAGCAGAATTTTTGTTTCGTAGCTAACTTTTTTAGGAAAATGCCGCTATTTTTCAAAATAAGTTTCAAATATTAAAAAAAACACTGAATTTTGTCGTTAAAAATACATATAACCGATGAACAATTGCAAAACTAAAAAAACTGTTCGAATTGTATTATTGCGCACGCACTGCTAGCATTTTCATTTAATACTAAGAGCTTACAAGAGCTTACAAGAGCTTACAAATTGGATGAAAATTGGCGGAGGATGAGTAGGCAGGCGCTATAGTGACTGAAAAATGAAAATATGCCATTCCGAGATAATTGCCTCTAAATTTTGAATCTCCCCGCGCGAAAACTGTACGTCTAGCAACAAGAAAGCACAAAACCATGCTAAGATTTTTGCTTTGGGGATTTTCCGGGTCGTGTATTTCATTTATGAGGTCAGATTTCACTTTTAATGAAATCTACAGTACTACTACTACTACTAGGTCGAGTGAACTCGGATAAAAATCTCATACAGTATGAGTTTTTTGTCCGAGTTCGCTCGACCTAGTAGTAGTTAGTAAATTAATTGTGACATAAATTATGTTATAAAAAATTTTGCTTATATTTTTGGTGGTGTTTGGAGCCATGTTAATAGTTTATAGCTACTTATTAATAGCTATACCCCGACTACCGGTAGGCAATGGAGTAGGCGTATATGGATGTCAGGCAATTTCAAATAAATACCACCTTGTTTAGGTGGTAACAAAATGACGGCGTGTTGTAAAGTCAGCTAATTTAACATTACTTAATAATAATATACCAATACAATACTAAATGTACAGGCCAATACAATACTGTAATGTCCTCTAGAGTTGTAAAGTGCTAAATAATAACTCTCTGTTAATACTAACGGCGTTGAGTAATAAATGTTTCAATTTTGGAATAAAAATATTAGAAATTAAAATAACTACAAATTGAGGTTAAATTTAAGCCAATTATTAAAATTACACATGTGTAGGTTGGTTGACTATGGTTGACTAGGTGTCGCTTAAACAATTCAACTTAAGGGCTGTTACAGCAAGCATACTGTATGGTAGAGAGTTCCAAACCGGCACAACAGGATTATTAAATGAATGCACCGCCATAGTCCTACATTGTCACTATTGTAATTTATAAGGTCGTCCTCGTAAACTCATTGAAGTTCCACTGACATTACAAATAGGTATTAATATCAAGTGAAATCGCACCCCATGCCATTAAGAATTTTATACACCGTAATAAAGTTAATTACGTAGGTATAAAGAAGCCCTTTTCAAGAGCTTTCAATTTCAAATATTATCGAGCCTACTGAATACTGTATGTATATTTTTTTGTTCTTCTTCCTTTGGTACATTTCATTATATTTACTACTACTGTACGTGTACATAAGACAATGTGTATTTATATTTTCTATATTTCCATTCCGTATCTGTGCTACATTCGTTTGATCGTATGCACGAATAATAATAATAATAATAAGTATGTATGTAATTTATTGACTATACATATGATTGGTGACAACAGAACATAAACAAATAGTAATGATATACAGTAGTTACAAAAGGAGAAACAACACAAGTAAAACAAAGATTACAGTACTGTACATAGTCCAACGAATATACAATGTATGGGGATAGTCATCTAGGTTAGGTACAGAAACAAATTAATTAACAAAGAAGACATGAACAGGAATAAGGACAAAAACAAGGACAAGGACAAGAACACTGACAATGACAAGGACAAGAAAAAACAAGGACAAAAACAAGGACAAGGACACGGACAAGGGCAAGGAAAAGGACAAGGACAAGGACAAGGACAAGAAAAAACAAGGACAAAAACAAGGACAAGGACAAGGGCAAGGAAAAGGACAAGGACAAGAACACTGACAATGACAAGGACAAGAAAAAACAAGGACAAAAACAAGGACACGGACAAGGGCAAGGAAAAGGACAAGGACAATGACAAGGACAAGAAAAAACAAGGACAAAAACAAGGACAAGGACACGGACAAGGGCAAGGAAAAGGACAAGAACAAGGACAATGACAAGGACAAGAAAAAACAAGGACAAGGACAAAAACAAGGACAAGGTCACGGACAAGGTCAAGGAAAAGGACACGGAAAAGGACAATGACAAGGACAAACAAGGACAATGACAAGGACAAGGACAAGAATAAGGACAATGACAAGGACAAGAAAAAACAAGGACAAGGACAAAAACAAGGACAAGGACAAGGTCACGGACAAGGGCAAGGACAAGGAAAAGGAAAAGGACACGGAAAAGGACAAGGACAATGACAAGGACAAACAAGGACAATGACAAGGACAAGGACAAACAAGGACAATGACAAGGACAAGGACAAACAAGGACAAGGACAAGGAAAAGGAAAAGTGTTGGTCTTTTTGTAAAGACTTTCATATTATTTTTATCGACTAAAGAAATGTTTTTTTTAAATGATTTTCCAACTAAAGGAAAGTGATTGTTATGAGGATTTAGGACGGCCGCAAAGATAGAAGATATTGGATTTACACTACAAGAACTCAGAAGCAGCAGATTCCCTCCAAAACTTATACTCAACGATGCGAAAATGGTTGTTAAAGGACGTTGGATTGCTTATAAATGCTACCAAAACCGAACACGTGACATTATAAGAATCATCTAAAGAAAGCAGACGACGTTCAGTACCTTGGGTCATGGATAGAGAGCAACAGAATAGGCTTATTAGAAGTTGGGGCAAGCAAATATTATACTGTATTATTACTTAATCAATTATAACAGACTAAGCGTAGGTCAATAGGACATATCAATTAATAATATTGTTACATCTTTATTACTAAATAGGATTAATTACTATATACAGTATTATTATTTATTGCATCTTTACTGTTCTCATTGTATTAATATGTATAAACAGGCAGAGTTGTTGTAAAAATATAAGACCCAAATATTATAAGATAGTGCAATTATGCGTGATTATATTCATTTTTAATTTATTATTAGATATTAAGATTCTGTGGGCACTCCTGGAGAAGTAAAGACAAATTCATACCAGATCTATGTTTCTGGAAACCAACACAAGGAAAGCGTAGCCGTTGACGACCGGCTATCTCTCAATAACTCAATCTGATGAAATATAAGCCAAGTATACTGTAGTAGCAAATTTAATGGAAAAAGGTAGAAAATGTGGAAAAATTCACAATTTTTTAAAAATAATTTTCGTATTCTTGCATCCATTATGCCAATTAATTTGGTTTTTTTGTTCCGTCACAGAAATTAATGGAAAAAATGTTATTATGATTTCAACTTCTACCAGTAAATTAAAACAACAGCACTTGGGAAATGAATGCTGTTGCTGACGACTGGCTGCTGATAAGGAAAGCAAATATAATATCTAATAAGGAAGTTTAAACATAGATTCATTAGAGTTCGCGATATACACTACAGTCTACCACAGATAGTGTTTCTATCTTTTACCTCCCGAATTTTAAATATTTTTCAAATTTCTGTGCCGGTATTTTCAACGCGGGCAGGATATATGCGGTCACCCTGTAGGGATTCCGGTGTTGTAGGGATATATTTAATTAGGGATATCGTATGTTGCTTATTCGCTTCGCGCGTTCCAGTCAGACCAGAGAGAAATGCGATAAATCTAATTTATTTTATTTCGTACCTTTAAATCACGTGGACGACTGGACGCTCGTGATTAAAAGTAGATGTTTTATTTTTTATATAGCTCACCAGTAATATTATGTTCTACGCATGTCCTTTGATCATCTTAATAAACATGGGGTGATGGTAGCACCCCCAACTGGCACAAGTAGTACAGGAAATCCGGCAAAGTGCCTTACTGATCTAGACTTTACTTATGACTTAGGGATGCCTTCAGAATCACTAGAGAGAGCCCAACGGCTCCGCTGATCATTGGAGCAGGTTGCTTCTAGTGTTGGTCTTTATGTGAAATCTAAGAAGACCAAAATTATGACAGTGAACCTACAGTAGACAGCCATCAGGAAATGTCTGATCGTAAGGGACGGCTTCCTTGAGCACGTGGATGACTTCTGCAACTTGGGATAATGGAACCGGAAGTCTGATGAAGACCTTCGGATGAATACAATCTCCAATCAGATAACATTGGATATGTTTCATTATTGCCCTAGCTTGACACTTGAACAGAGCCGCATCTGCTTTACATGACATTGCTTTCACCGCGAGGACCAGCCAGTGCATAATCTTGGGCTCTGGTGGCCTCATGGAGTGAATAAGCATCTGGCCTTGAATCAAGACACTGGCCTTGAAGATGCGGATAATCTAGCAAATGTCATAGGGAGTTATGGCGGCGAAACTTTTTCGAAAGCCGCGCAGCATATTCTTAATATATATTTAATATATATAATAACATATATATATATTAATATATATAATGCAGCTGCAATGCAGCACGTCGATAGTTGAAGTAGAATAACGGTCACCTCATCCAGTCAAATTAGATTGAGATTGTATCACATACCGTAATGGAATAAAGTGATGTTCTGGAGACCAACCTGAGGCTACGTGGGTCTATACATACAGTATTATATATAATATTTTATACACTTTATAAAATAAATATGACATGAAACAATGGATTATATATCGCTACTGCATATATTGTACTTCTATAAGCACTGAGCACTAGGTAAGCGAAAGGATTATTAGCATTAACTAAAAAATAGATATAAAAATCTCAGAAAATCATAAGTTCCAATTCCCGTGATGGATTTAGTTTGCTGTGTTTCCTACCACGGACGCCACATAAATCCATTGGAGTCCTGTTTGATAATATATCCGGCTCCGCTCATCTCTGGTGTTGGATACATAACACCCTGAGAAGGCACCATCATCATTGCAGAATTCGGTTGCCTTGTAAACATTCCCTGCACCATAGCTCTCTGAGGCATCTGAGGGGTCTGTGGCGGTTGCATAGCGACCATTTCGTAGTATATCTTGGGCGGGAGTAAGTCCATGTTATTAGTCGCTGAGGGGTGACCTGACGGCGCCATGAACATAGCTGGGCCTGCGCGATTCGCTAATTGGTTACTGGGTAGTAAACCCGTTACCATTGGGAATCTAGGACCCATTGGTTGCATTGCCGAAACCCCAATTGGAATACCTTGGGTTTGGTCAGGTAACACAGCGATAGGGTGGAAGTTTTTGGTTGTCGGCTGGAAATGGTAAGGGTTGGTAAGGGTTGAATTGTGGAGCGAGGTTGGTGGGGTAACTGGCAAGGTCGTGCTGGGCTGTAGCGTGGGTAGCGCAGTAGCGGGTGTAACGAGAGAACGAACTGCGCCATCTATCGGTTGTAATGAGTTATCGGTTGCAGTAACACGAGAAACATCGTTTCCCGTTAGAGGGCGCATATTGAAGAGTGGTTCCGAATGTTCGCTGCGGTGACCCATTTCCTCGAAGTAACCTTGGTCATTTTCCGTTTGTGTGTGAGAGAAGCGAGTGTCGGTAACGGATGGACAGGTGTCCGGGACTGATGGACTGTTGTTGTCCGGCACGAATGGAGACTCGTCCGTTATGGATGTACAGGTGTCCGGAGTAAGTCCCGGAACGCTGGTATATCCGGAATCTAGGGTTCCGGACGACATCGGTTGGGACAACCGGGAGGTTCCGGGAATGTCGATCTGTAGCGGCTGATTGGGGGGCGACGATGACGCAGAAACCTGGTTCAAAGAGCCGACACTGAAAGAGAATTAAAGTTTAATTAGTTTGTGGATGCGCTGAGCTGGGTTCAACTAATTTAAATGCAATTATTGTGTGTGCAGTTCTGTAAAGCTTTCAGATTCTTTTGAAGTATCCTTATATTAAATGGTATACCCCAGTGGGACGCACCGCACATGGCTGCAGTGAAGTAAATTATACTGTAGGAAATGGGAGTGTAATCATGTACATGAACTACTATTACAGTTTATTCTAATAATATGAATAAATTATACATATTAATCCAAACACGGTAAAAACAATAGTACGTTGGCTGCCTTTATCAACTCTGTGAATATTAATAAAATATTAATTGAATCCCGCTACATGAATATTTTTACCTTTTCGCTAACTGGCTCAACATTTGCACTTTTAGTACGGAATCGATGTCTTTCATACCCTGGACGTATCGCGTCACTTCTGTTGCGCATTCATTGAAGCCAGCGCGGAACTTATTGATAGCTTGGGGTTGGTTGGGCGAATCTGTAAGAATAAGTAAACGTATTGATAGCTTGGGGTTGGTTGGGCGAATCTGTAAGAATAAGTAAACTTATTGATAACTTGGGGTTGGTTGGGCGAATCTGTAAGAATAAGTAAAACTATTGATAGCTTGGGGTTGGTTGGGCGAATCTGTAAGAATAAGTAAACGTATTGATAACTTGGGGTTGGTTGGGCGAATCTGTAAGAATAAGTAAACTTATTGATAACTTGGGGTTGGTTTGGCGAATCTGTAAGAATAAGTAAACTTATTGATAACTTGGGGTTGGTTTGGCGAATCTGTAAGAATAAGTAAACTTATTGATAACTTGGGGTTGGTTGGGCGAATCTGTAAGAATAAGTAAAACTATTGATAGCTTGGGGTTGGTTGGGCGAATCTGTAAGAATAAGTAAACGTATTGATAACTTGGGGTTGGTTGGGCGAATCTGTAAGAATAAGTAAACTTATTGATAGCTTGGGGTTGGTTGGGCGAATCTGTAAGAATAAGTAAACGTATTGATAGCTTGGGGTTGGTTGGGCGAATCTGTAAGAATAAGTAAACTTATTGATAGCTTGGGGTTGGTTGGGCGAATCTGTAAGAATAAGTAAACTTATTGATAACTTGGGGTTGGTTGGGCGAATCTGTAAGAATAAGTAAACGTATTGATAGCTTGGGGTTGGTTGGGCGAATCTGTAAGAATAAGTAAACGTATTGATAGCTTGGGGTTGGTTGGGCGAATCTGTAAGAATAAGTAAACTTATTGATAGCTTGGGGTTGGTTGGGCGAATCTGTAAGAATAAGTAAACTTATTGATAGCTTGGGGTTGGTTGGGCGAATCTGTAAGAATAAGTAAACTTATTGATAACTTGGGGTTGGTTTGGCGAATCTGTAAGAATAAGTAAACGTATTGATAGCTTGGGGTTGGTTGGGCGAATCTGTAAGAATAAGTAAACTTATTGATAGCTTGGGGTTGGTTGGGCGAATCTGTAAGAATAAGTAAACTTATTGATAACTTGGGGTTGGTTTGGCGAATCTGTAAGAATAAGTAAACGTATTGATAGCTTGGGGTTGGTTGGGCGAATCTGTAAGAATAAGTAAACGTATTGATAGCTTGGGGTTGGTTGGGCGAATCTGTAAGAATAAGTAAACTTATTGATAGCTTGGGGTTGGTTGGGCGAATCTGTAAGAATAAGTAAACTTATTGATAACTTGGGGTTGGTTTGGCGAATCTGTAAGAATAAGTAAACGTATTGATAGCTTGGGGTTGGTTGGGCGAATCTGTAAGAATAAGTAAACTTATTGATAGCTTGGGGTTGGTTGGGCGAATCTGTAAGAATAAGTAAACTTATTGATAACTTGGGGTTGGTTTGGCGAATCTGTAAGAATAAGTAAACGTATTGATAGCTTGGGGTTGGTTGGGCGAATCTGTAAGAATAAGTAAACTTATTGATAGCTTGGGGTTGGTTGGGCGAATCTGTAAGAATAAGTAAACGTATTGATAGCTTGGGGTTGGTTGGGCGAATCTGTAAGAATAAGTAAACTTATTGATAGCTTGGGGTTGGTTGGGCGAATCTGTAAGAATAAGTAAACTTATTGATAGCTTGGGGTTGGTTGGGCGAATCTGTAAGAATAAGTAAACGTATTGATAGCTTGGGGTTGGTTGGGCGAATCTGTAAGAATAAGTAAACTTATTGATAGCTTGGGGTTGGTTGGGCGAATCTGTAAGAATAAGTAAACTTATTGATAGCTTGGGGTTGGTTGGGCGAATCTGTAAGAATAAGTAAACTTATTGATAGCTTGGGGTTGGTTGGGCGAATCTGTAAGAATAAGTAAACTTATTGATAGCTTGGGGTTGGTTGGGCGAATCTGTAAGAATAAGTAAACTTATTGATAGCTTGGGGTTGGTTGGGCGAATCTGTAAGAATAAGTAAACTTATTGATAGCTTGAGGTTGGTTGGGCGAATCTGTAAGAATAAGTAAACTTATTGATAGCTTGAGGTTGGTTGGGCGAATCTGTAAGAATAAGTAAACTTATTGATAGCTTGGGGTTGGTTGGGCGAATCTGTAAGAATAAGTAAACTTATTGATAGCTTAGGGTTGGTTGGGCGAATCTGTAAGAATAAGTAAACTTATTGATAGCTTGGGGTTGGTTGGGCGAATCTGTAAGAATAAGTAAACTTATTGATAGCTTGGGGTTGGTTGGGCGAATCTGTAAGAATAAGTAAACTTATTGATAGCTTGAGGTTGGTTGGGCGAATCTGTAAGAATAAGTAAACTTATTGATAGCTTGAGGTTGGTTGGGCGAATCTGTAAGAATAAGTAAACTTATTGATAGCTTGGGGTTGGTTGGGCGAATCTGTAAGAATAAGTAAACTTATTGATAACTTGGGGTTGGTTTGGCGAATCTGTAAGAATAAGTAAACTTATTGATAACTTGGGGTTGGGGTTGGTTGGGCGAATCTGTAAGAATAAGTAAACGTATTGATAGCTTGGGGTTGGTTGGGCGAATCTGTAAGAATAAGTAAACTTATTGATAGCTTGGGGTTGGTTGGGCGAATCTGTAAGAATAAGTAAACGTATTGATAGCTTGGGGTTGGTTGGGCGAATCTGTAAGAATAAGTAAACTTATTGATAGCTTGGGGTTGGTTGGGCGAATCTGTAAGAATAAGTAAACTTATTGATAGCTTGAGGTTGGTTGGGCGAATCTGTAAGAATAAGTAAACTTATTGATAGCTTGGGGTTGATTGGGTGAATCTGTAAGAATAAATAAAACTATTGATAGCTTGGGGTTGGTTGGGCGAATCTGTAAGAATAAATAAAACTATTGATAACTTGGGGTTGGTTGGGCGAATCTGTAAGAATAAGTAAAACTATTGATAGCTTGGGGTTGGTTGGGCGAATCTGTAAGAATAAGTAAACTTATTGATAACTTGGGGTTGGTTGGGCGAATCTGTAAGAATAAGTAAACTTATTGATAACTTGGGGTTGGTTGGGCGAATCTGTAAGAATAAGTAAACGTATTGATAACTTGGGGTTGGTTGGGCGAATCTGTAAGAATAAGTAAACTTATTGATAACTTGGGGTTGGTTTGGCGAATCTGTAAGAATAAGTAAACTTATTGATAGCTTGGGGTTGGTTGGGCGAATCTGTAAGAATAAGTAAACTTATTGTTAGCTTGGGGTTGGTTGGGCGAATCTGTAAGAATAAGTAAACGTATTGATAACTTGGGGTTGGTTGGGCGAATCTGTAAGAATAAGTAAACTTATTGATAACTTGGGGTTGGTTTGGCGAATCTGTAAGAATAAGTAAACTTATTGATAGCTTGGGGTTGGTTGGGCGAATCTGTAAGAATAAGTAAACTTATTGTTAGCTTGGGGTTGGTTGGGCGAATCTGTAAGAATAAATAAAAGTATTGATAGCTTGGGGTTGGTTTGGCGAATCTGTAAGAATAAGTAAACGTATTGATAGCTTGGGGTTGGTTGGGCGAATCCGTAAGAATAAGTAAACTTATTGATAGCTTAGGGTTGGTTGGGCGAATCTGTAAGAATAAGTAAACTTATTGATAGCTTGGGGTTGGTTGGGCGAATCTGTAAGAATAAGTAAACTTATTGATAGCTTGGGGTTGGTTGGGCGAATCCGTAAGAATAAGTAAACTTATTGATAGCTTGGGGTTGGTTGGGCGAATCTGTAAGAATAAGTAAACTTATTGATAGCTTGGGGTTGGTTGGGCGAATCCGTAAGAATAAGTAAACTTATTGATAGCTTGGGGTTGGTTGGGCGAATCTGTAAGAATAAGTAAACTTATTGATAGCTTGGGGTTGGTTGGGCGAATCTGTAAGAATAAGTAAACTTATTGTTAGCTTGGGGTTGGTTGGGCGAATCTGTAAGAATAAGTAAACTTATTGATAGCTTGGGGTTTGTTGGGCGAATCTGTAAGAATAAGTAAACTTATTGATAGCTTGGGGTTGGGGTTGGTTGGGCGAATCTGTAAGAATAAGTAAACTTATTGATAGCTTGGGGTTGATTGGGCGAATCTGTAAGAATAAGTAAACTTATTGATAACTTGGGGTTGGTTGGGCGAATCTGTAAGAATAAATAAAACTATTGATAGCTTGGGGTTGGTTGGGCGAATCTGTAAGAATAAGTAAACTTATTGATAGCTTGGGGTTGGTGGGCGAATCTGTAAGAGTAAGTAAAACTATTTTCTAAGTAAAGTGTTATTATTCAATGATTTTGTAATTTAATGAAACTCACCTACGAGTTCCTTCCGTTTAAGATTTCGCAAATGGTTTACCGTCATTTCCAGGATATCGGCTTTCTCCAGCTTCGAATGTTTGCTTGTCTGCAAATAAAATATGTTGGTCAAAGTTATGCTGTAAAGTAAAACGCTAATAAACAATAAACAAATAATAATATATTATATATGTTAAAGTACAGTATCAACAATATTGTGTAAGTGGCACTTCACAATTTGATGACTCGAGTGGTCTGTTACACGAACGAACGTAGTGAGTGAGTTTAAAAAAAGTCGCGAGGATCAGATTAATAGAAAGTACTTTGCAACTTTGTATGTTTGTAGATGTATCCAAAATAATGTTGTGAATCGATTTATAATCTAAAATCCCGCCTGGATATTTTATGGCTATAAAATATGTAATATTTTTGGTGGAATATCATAAATTATTAATAGGAACTTATCAATCAAATAATGCATCTGTAATATTGAGTTGGTTTATTCTACTCTAAAGATATGTGCTACATTAACAACTCGGCATTAATAATATGTACTAACGACGTTAAATCCTAATGTTACAATTTTGAAATAAAATATTTAAAAATATTTTTGCACAATCAAATATGATAAATATAATAATATTATATCAAATAAGTAAATTTAAAATAATATCCGAGCTATAACTATCAACAGAAAGTTAATTGCCGAAGTAGGATATATTTATTAAATTTATAATTATTGGTTGTTCCTTGTTACTAACATCTTTTCTAAGAGCGTCGAGAATTAGGTACTTCAATTGGTTTAAACTGGAATTGATCCGAGCTCTTCTTTTCTTTTCCATGATCGGTTTGTTACTGCGTCGCTCCTTTACTTTCAGTTTCCCGCAGCTGTTTGGTGGGGTTCTGGGTCTTGTTACATTGGGGTTTAGGGAACCAAGAGGCTGCCTTATAATCCCTGCGGGGATTTGTTCCACTGAGTTGGTGGGTTGGAGGGCCATTGGAGGATAACTTAGAGGAGTTTGCTCATTTGACATCACCTGTTTGAAAATTGAAAAAAGTTGATTAAAATGTTCTCGCGTCGTCAGCGACGCAGTTTAAAGAGCATAGCAGTACGCAATGCATTCATACACGCGTTCTCGAAAAAGTCGCATATGCCGATGTTGCACCTAACTGCGCTGAGTTGTCTCAATATCGAAAACGCCTCCTATAGTTGCATTACAGCATGCTCGTAACCTTTCTTTATGCCGCCAGTTGGCAACATATTCCAGCTGATTGTGTAGCCAGATCCCACCTTGGTGCCTCGGCTATGTAGCGCTTAACTGCACACGGTTTATTAGAATAGACACACCATCCCATTTTTATTAAAAAATTCATTGTTCTCGAGTAATAACTCTTATATTATATTTATAGTGCTCTGTACTGTGAGAAACCCATGCCAATGAAGCGGATACAAAAATGCACTGGGTGGGTGTATAGTGCGGTAGTGCGACGGCTGCAAAGAGCTCTAACGTTTTCGAATCAGCTAAATAGCTAAATCCTCGTATATTCCAATTAACACACTATAACGGGTATCTGTCAGCCCCAGCAGGTACACAGGCATGCTGTGGTAGATGGGCTTCAGCCAATGGTAAGTCAAGGTCATGTAGCTATTACAGGTGACTCTGATGAGCTTACTGTCAACATCAACTGCACTGCGAAATCCACGATGTGGCCTGGCAATAGGGGTGTGGCACCTGTATTGTGAGGCGTATCATAGGCCATGGGCGAATGCTTATATATAATCAGAGTAACATATTAAATGATATCATACAAATAAAGTATGTGCGATGGTGAAGCAATAAAGATATAGATGTCATGTAGGGCAAGAACGTGATGAAAAATAAGTTTAAAATTATGCAATATTTTATATAAGGAATATATTTAAAGCGCCACGCCTATTGCGTCATTAATGTAAATATTGTACAATTAATACACTATTGCATAGCCTCTTTTAAGAATTTTTTACTGGGCGGCACAGTCACTCGCCATGGCAAATTGTATGAGTGGGGGGGGGGGGGGGGGGGGGGGGTGAATTTGATACACATTTTTAATGTGTGTGAACGAAAAACTATTAAGCATACTGTAATATATTGTTTATTGACAATAATGGATATAATTTCTATAAGAAGCAACAACTAATTTTACAAAACTTAATTAAATCATTATTTTACATAAATATTAAATTATAATAGAAAATGTGGCACCTATAACCGGAAATTCAGAGGTGGTTAAAACAGGTTTGATAACAAAATTAATAATTATACAATTATTTCCGAATATTTTTAACAATAAGGCCAGCTAGAAAGAAAATAATAACATTAGATTACATTACACTAAAAATTAAATGAAACCAATAATAATTCAATTTATTGCATCATAAAATATAGCCATTTATATTTCAATATAATAGATGTAACATTAAATATACATTAATTCAATTACATGTACATACTGTATTACATTTACAATTTATATTTAATAGGTGAGAAAATGCCATACACAGCCCAATCAAAAATTAATTAATTATCTATAAGGTAAGAAATAAAATTTAATAATTATATACTATTTGAAAAAACTGCTTTCTCTCTAAAAGTTTTACAAATTTATTAGTGAAATAAAGTAACTTGTTTTCATTAAATTGCAAAATTATTGAAAATAAGTGTCTGATACCATTTGAAGGAAAGGAGCAGATTACAGAGGCTGCCGGCTTTTCTAACCAAAACAATAAACGATATTTCGATAACGGAACAAGCTATGAACAAACAGACTTCAGATTTGGAATTCTGATGAAATGTTGCTCTAGATGAAATGAAAAAAAAATCGGTATTAAGGATCGGGAGATTAAAATCGGTGGTAAGGTTATTAATGTGTAGAAAATAGGAGGTACCTGTAGTATGCACCAAATTTATTTGAGCCGGAAATTGTAATATTATAAAGCCAGATAGGGGGGGGGGGGGGGGGGGGGAACTGGATGCAATAAAAATTCATCCCTCTCCAGGGGAAATTCGACGCAAATAACAGCTGATTACTCTCAAAAATAAAACTGTAAACTGTTTTGTTTAGTTTATTGTTTTGGTTAAAATAACATGCCACTGTAACCTGCTCCTTTCCCTAAATTGATAATTTAACTGAGGCGGGATATTAATTCGCCAAGATGGGATTTGCGTCCACTTCCCCTGTCTATATAAAGCTGTAAAAGTGCTAGATTATAAGACTTGAATTTAATCTTATAATAATTATTTCTTTAATAAATAATTAAATTATTGTCGGCCAAAATATACTCGCCCATGTGAAGAATTCCAGGATTTCACTTTTCGGTCGACTTTTTATTGGAATTTTATATATGAAGATTTTGTATTTTTTTTAATTTATCTTTATTAAGTGTTTTATAGCGCTAATTTCTGTCTTATAAGCTGTACATATACTAATTCGTTTATTGTTTTGGTTAGATTCAACCCGTCTGTAACCTGTGTTTTTTTGTGAAAACCTGATATTCTTCACATGGGGGTAACTGCAAAGTGAAATATAACGGCAGAAAGTCTGGTATTCTTCACATGGGCCTAAATATACTTATTAAAAATAATATAATTAAATTTATAAGAAAAATAATATCAGTATCATAAATAAATAAATAAATATACAGTATCATAAAAATCATTATTAAAACTTAATAAATTATTATTAATAAAATAATAATAGTATTATTATAATTATATCAAATTATTAATAAATGTACATAGACGAACCCTAATTAAGTAGTTAAACACTTAATTTTCAAAACCAATTTATTACATAATAAAGCAATGATGCAATGTAAGCCCTGCCGTCTCGGGGTAGTTTATAATGACTAATAAACTTCTAAATCTCTCCTGAATACTAATAGTAACATATACTGAAAACTGACTACTCTTAACAGGGGTAGGGGGTTAAAGGTGCCAGACAGGTAAGTATGGTGATAGCAAGCAGCCTTGGAAGTTGGAACTATCCAATATCCATCTGAGGCACCAATTAACTGCAGTAAGCCTATCAGGAATCTATAGACATCTACACAATGATTGGACCAAAGGCGCGACCTTTACTAACATTAGTAAAGGTCGCATTGGGTTGGACACTGACTCATCCCTCCACTACTACTACTACTACTGTACTATGGCTATCACCCATTGAAGTCTCTGTGCTGTCAATCACTTATTCCTTTAGAAGTTTATGTAGGTACTTTACTGGGTGATTGGTCGCTGGCTGAGGCTAGTCCAGATATAATATATTAGGAAGGCACTCTGGCTGTGACTAGGCGGCAAATTGATTCAACTGGGCGGCACTTGTGCCGCCTAGTGGCAAAGTTAAACGAGGCTATGCACTATTGATTTACCTGGTGTTGATTAATGTGGGTCATTAATGTTTGATTCATCATCCCAGGTAGAAAGGGAAGGTGCTGATGACTGCTGGCAGGGGGTGCAGTTACAAAGACTGGGAAAGAGTTTCCCACATGGGTTGATGGGTTCAGCTCAGGCGGTGTGTCCATCTTCTTTTAGTCAAATTAACTTTTCTCAGTAAACTTTTACGAGCATTAAACTACTAGTAATGGGCGCGCGGATGGAGTTTAGTTAAAGTCACATGAGGTTATAACGGGGCCTATTGCGGCTCACGTGCAAGGATAACGGTCAGGTGAGGTAAGTCCCTAACGGGAATACCCCGTTAGGTAGGCTGCAGTGTGTCACAGTTCGTGCTTGTCCGTGATTGGACATCGTTTTGGGGCCGTGTTGTATTAACTCTAATTGGCTCCCAGCGCTGAAGCCCCTCACGTAGCCCCCATGTTTTATGCTACGCAGTTGCTTCTCCGAAAGTCCATTATAATAAGGAATTGGCCTTTCCAATGTGCCATGAATTCGGAGTGGCTTTCCACGAACTCGACAAATAGAACTACAAATAAATATCAGACAATCAGACATTACGTTTCTCTAATAAAAGCAGTCACTGCTACCTATACACGTACCTATACATGTACCTAAGGTACTGTAACTATAAAAATCTCTATGGAAACATGCAATTATGTCTAGCCGCTTTCTTTATCTCGTAAAATTATAATTTGAGAAATATACTCAGCACAATATAGATTGGATTAGATTATATATTTTATTGACAACGTAATACTATTTAAGAACACATAATAAAACCTACTATATTTAACTATATTTTGCTTTCAATGTTCACCGCATTGATCTCAAATAATCTCATACATACATACCGGTACGATTACATAAATTGTATTTATTTTGCGTTTACCCAAAATCTATCATTGAACAATAGTTGCTCCTTGTTAGTTCAACTCTAATAGGATATCACAAACCGAACGGTTGGATTCAATCTTCGCCCGCGGGAAATCTTCGCTCGCGTCCAACCTTCGCCCGATTGGGGGAAAGGAGCAGGTTAAAGAGACGGCAAGTTAAAGAGACGGAATTTTCTAACCAAAACAATAAACGATGTTGTTAACACTCACTTTGAGGGCGAAGATTGCTCGCGGGCGAAGTTTGCTGCGTACCAAAATACATATTACATTCGGTTTAATTCTAATAGGGCCGGGCCGCATATAAAAGTTACGGTTGACCTGCATGAGTGAGAATTAGAGAATAAAATCCGAGCGAAAGTGCTCCCGTGAAGTTAGGCCCTAACTTTTGGAGGCAGTGAAGGTGTCCAGGTTACGAAACTACAACTATTAAACCCCGGTCATCGGGTTAGGTCAGTGGCCCCCAGTTCCTACCATCATTAATATTAATGCCCCTTTGGTGGTCTAGTTATACAGCGGAGTTGGTGTTCCAACTGTATTCCTGTTGGGCTATTACCGCAAAAAGATGGGAACATAATTACTCCCATAGAAGGCATCCAATCTCCCAGGTACAAAGACACAGGCTATTGTGTCGGAAAGTCGTCCCCAATAAACCATTTAGCCTAAGGCGATTTTATAGAGGAGGCCATCTTCATCGATTTTCTTCCTAGGGCGTACATGCAATCACGCAGCTTAGCGTGGAGAGCTGTGAACAAAATGCTTCCCAATACGTAGAGGAAGGCCTAGCGTTAAATTACCTCGCTATATAATATGCGTGTTGGTTGGTGAGTTGGTCCCCAGGCCCAGGTTGGTGAGTTGGTCCCCAGGCCCACAATGAGAGCGGAATTCTTTATAGAGATTCAACTTTGATGTTCTTCATATAAATTTATTGGGGTGGAACAAAAAAACACAATCAATGTATTTTTTAATCCCAACAACCACATTCCCTAAACTCAATTCGTATAACTGTGATTAAAGCGTTTGGCCGGTAGCACGTGAGTCGTCGTCGGTTGCGTACGTGAAAATATTTTGAGATTTTGCAATAATTAATTCTGACAAGGTTTGTTCGCCGACAAAATTTAGTGCCATTGTAATGAAATATATAGGAATGTCACCAATAAATTGTATTATATTATTGTGCTTTTCGCCATAGGAATTCAGCATATTATTTTCGCTAGATAGCACTTCTGAGTTCTCACCTCAGCATCTTTAAACGATAATTATGCCCCCCCCCCTGCCCCCCCCCCCCCCCCGCCTTGATATGGGTGACTTGATTTTTGACACAATCAAAATTTATCCCTCTCCATAGGATAATTGACTTAAAATACAGCTGATTATTCTAATTTGTAAGCTGCGCTATTGACTATATTTCGTATATTATTCTGTTAGAATTATGTGCAACCTGCAGCTTTATCTACATTGAAAAATAGCCTAAGGGGTGGGGGGCATATTGTTAATTCGCCGAGAAAATATATAGATTTATTTATTGCTCTCGGTTGCAACTCTACCAATTACAATATTTTATAGTATATAGTATATACTAGGTCGGTTTATTTATAGCAATGATCAGCTGTTCCTGAATTGGCGCCTATTGTAAACCAGTTTCCTTATTGAAAGTATGGTTTTGGTAAGACGCCGATGTGAATAATTTATTGTCTGTAGTGAATATAAAAATGAAATAGCTCTTTCAAACTCTACCTACAATGCAATAAATCTTCACTTTAAACGCAACAAATTTGCAATAAAATTTTGCTAATCTTGCGCTGCGAGGAAAATTTGTAAATGTATTCATTTACTATATTGTTGGTTATATTGTTATTAACTTGTTGCTGCTATGTTGTTACTATACTTTGTTGTAGGGCCTACATTAACTTTAACATCAACACAACGCGTTGTAAACAGACTAACAAACAGGAAGCGATCAAATGTCAATGTCATTCCACGAATGTTTGGCATTAAGATGTTGTGGGGCGAGCCACGAAGTGAGTGAGCCTTAGCGTAGTGGTACCATTAATCAACCTGTCGTTCTGTCGTTCTGTCGTTCTGTCGTGTTCAATTTTAAACGTTAATAACTCGGCCAATCTTTGATGAAATCTATCCAAACTTGGTACACATGTTGTTTGGCAAAAGTTTAGAAATTTTCCAAGTAGAATTTCCGTGTGGCCTTCGAGAAGCTAAGATAATAGCAGTTAATTAGTTAATTAAGTTGATTACGGTAAAAACACCATTTTCAACCTGCCTTTTAAAGGAAATTAATTGTTTTACAGTATAAGATTTAAATAATTATAC
Source organism: Nemertoderma westbladi (assembly GCA_032718475.1). NCBI lineage: Eukaryota > Metazoa > Xenacoelomorpha > Nemertodermatida > Nemertodermatidae > Nemertoderma > Nemertoderma westbladi. Next base: position 24,031 of record JAUCBJ010001528.1, on the reverse strand, counting down.
TTAAAAATTATACAGATGTAATCCACATACGCCATTCTATTATAGTTTTTAATTAGTTCAAGTGATTTGCTTTAATAATTGTGTCTTTAATTGATCTAAAGTAATTAAAACGTCATAAAAAATTTATTCTCATTAAATACTGCTCATTTATTGGCTAACATGCTGGTACATAGATGGAAGGATGTAAGGCAGCCAGTTGCTGGGAATGATTATTGGTCAAGTCTCTGCTGGTGTGGAGCTAGCTGGCTTGGAGTTGTGGCTGTAGACTAACCAGAGAGGAATTGTAATACTGTAGGCAACCAGTATTGCTATTCCAGCCCAGACAGACAGGTAAATGACAGATATAATAACATAAATACTATCCATGGCATGGCTGTTGTAGGCTTCTGAAATAGTTTATTCCACAATGTATATGTCTGGTTATTTTTTAATTGAATTTTTGCAAAGTAGTAAAATTAATGTTCTTAAAAATAATATTATTATTTTATAGGTAACCTAGGAAATTAGCTACATTTTTTCGCTGCAGCTTTAAGAGTGTACATTGATTTAATATTATTTCAATACCCATATTACTACATCGGCATAAGATGCGTTGGCGTTGTATCACACACCTCCACATATCACACATCTCCACATAGATGTATCAACAGTTACTCACACAGTTTCGAAACTTCGCATAGTTATAACTGTATAAAGATCGGCAGTCTGCGTTTAGGAAAAATATTTTATGACAAAACAGGACAAGCGACGAGCGCAACGAGGCATATAATGAAGACGAGTACTGCGTTGACTAAATTATTACATAAACCACCTGGCTTCACATATTGATCGCATCCCTAGTTATTATTATTATAAAGATCGTCCTAGCCTGCGTTTAAGAAATATATTTAAATACAAAACAGGTCGAACGCAAAGAGGCTTATAATGAAAACGAGTACTGCGTTAATTATATTCATATAAACCACCTGGCTTTTCATATTTAACGTGCGATTGGAAATAAGTTCGTGCTACCCTTCTGTGGGTGGTAGATGTCGCGGTTATGTATTGGTGGTTGGGAAGGGTGGTGGGGGGGGGGGGGGGGGGGGATTAAAAGGGGTGAACACGTACTGTCCCCCTTTCTTTGATTGATTGGTGGTGTGGGTAAATTTCTCAAAACCTGATTTTGTGATACAGTCGCTCAATTTCAATTTGTATCTAATAACTGGGCCTCGTGCTGCGCGAAGGCCCCACGAACGTGTCCAGTCTACACTACTACGCCTTTTGTTTTAATAGGGAACCATGTGGCTATCCCAGGTCCACGGAGCCCTCCTATAGATGTATAAAAAATAATGTTGTTGTTGTTAAATGTACTGTAATTAATACATCTAGTGTGCGTGTGCCCGATTTAATATCTGTTAGTAGTAGATGTATGTATTACGAAAGCAAGAAGTAGTTAATAATTTCAAAATCAATAATGTTTGTGTAGAACGGCACATGACAAGGAAGAGTATTGGCTACAGTAGTGTAGGCCTTCGTCATGATAGGCTTACACTGTTAACTGCATGTAGAAACATGAATATTGACTACATACCGGTACCATAATGGAAAATGAAAGTAAATAGATTTATGAATCTACAGCAAGCAGAAATCCGATAATAACTCCTCATTATTACTTAGGCCTACAGATTTATTACTTAGGCACAGATTGTATGAGTAATATAATTAAATTATCTTGCATCCTTCATTATGATGAAGTATCAGAGTGAGAAAACTAACATTTGTTAGAAATATAGTATATAAATATCTTAACAATTGCACTGAAAATACGGGATTTCTTGTAGCAAGCATATTGTGCAGCTTCATGTTAAGTCTTTTGCTGTTAACAAGTTCAGCTAACTACGAACAATTGGTAATATCTAAGAACCAGGAACTTATTACAGAACGGAAGACCCTTCAATTAGTTTTTCAAATACTCCGCGATCAATTGAAATTCTTAAAAAACTGTTCGAGGCGTTCCATTCCTCCAGATCTGCCATCTGAAACGAAACTTAACGTAAAAATCAACCTTACAGGTACAATTAATTACACAGCGTTATGTAGCAACCTCGACCATATTCAGTGGTCTAAGCTCACGCAGAACGACGAAGAGATTAGGCCTAACAGTACGAGAGATGAACCCCCGGTATTGAACCGGGACCGTTTTTGCAGTGAACGACTTCATATTCCGAATATCGAAACTGTAGTAGTCGGTATTCCTGTTGTCAACGATTCCGGTACCAATTCAACCACTCCTACCGCCCCACAAACACTTAATTCCCGGGATAACATCCTTGTTATCGGTATCCCAACTATTTTCCGTCATAAATCCAACTACTTAATACCGACTTTGTCTTCTTTGATAGAGAATATTGCCGAGGAACATCTAGACCGGGTCGTCATTGTCGTATTTCTCGCAGATTCCAACCAGGAAACCCGTAAGAATGTGTTGGCCAACACGTTGCCTCTCTTCCAATCTTATATCGCCTCCGGACTCCTCCGATTTATCGAGGCTCCTCCCAATTTTTACCCTCGACTTGACAACTTAAGGAACAATTTCGGGGACAAACCCGAGCGGGTTTACTGGCGTTCCAAACAGTGCGTAGATTTCTCCTTTCTCATGAATTACTGCAGCGGATTGGGCCGGTATTACTTACATTTAGAGGACGATGTAACCGCTGAGAATAATTTCACTCGCTCCATCGCTCAACACATCGAGAAAATTAACGCACAGAACGCCTCGTGGGTAATGTCTGAGTACAGCAATCTGGGACACATTGGGAAATTAGTACCCAATTCCTACCTCAAGGAAATCGCATTATTTTACTTGTTCTTCTACGAGGAAATGCCGGTAGATTTTTTAATGCCGATTTTCTATAAACTCTTCGGACAAAGAGACATTATTGAATTTCGCCCTTCTCTGTTCCAACACATGGGAACTAGTTCCTCATTGAAGAACAAGAAGCAGCTGAAAATGGATCCTTTCTACGGGAGCGAGAAAGAGTTTGTGGGAGTAGCGGACAACCCGCGTGGATTCGTGGTCTCTAGCAGACGGCCCTACACCGACTTCCATGCGAACCTAGCCTACACGGACGCAGGTTACTTCTGGGTGAACGAATACCGAGTTGACGATCACGTTACCTTGGTGTTCCGGGAGCCAGTACGGTTGTCCAGATTGGTAATCCTCACCGGTAACAAACAACACCCGGAAGATCTTATCCGAGGCGCAGACGTTTATCTGTCGCCAAGGTTGACCGCGTGGACCCTTAAGGGGGCCATCTCCTGCTTAGGGTTCTCTAAGATCGGAGACATATCGCGGAGCGGCACAGCTGATATCCGGGATATCTCCGAACGATATCCGGACCCAGTGCAGTGCGTCCGGATTGTTATTACAGTGAGCTCCACCAAGTTTTGGTTGATAATTCGTGAAATTGCTGTTTGGATTAAAAAATGAAACAAAGTTAATTTAATTTGAATTTACAATGCAAATACACCGTAATATAGTGTCATTTTCTGATGACACGGACCCCCCCCCCCCCCCCCCCCAAATTTTTCTACAAATCTTTATCATATTGCTTGAAATTTGAAACACAACTAGTTCAACTCACCGTGGTTGTTACCATGAAGCCGGAATTTTCTATTTCGCCTTTAAATGTTTTCTATAAGCGTTTTAAAAAAGTGTCTTTTGCGAAATCGCACCATCCGTATCATTGCCATTCTTCACATTAGTCGTAATCAATCGATATCATCGTATATCAATAGAAAGCTTGCGTTGCCAGGATTCCATATGTAACAAAGTCTGAATTTCGTTGAGAAACAGCTGAGATCTAGGCGTTTACAGATTACAAGAATTATTGTTCCCGTTCGCTGTAGGCTATTTATTCTAATTAATAAATACACAACGTTCTGAAACATTTTGTTTATGTAAGAATAGCTACGCGGTAGAGATATTAAATAATTAATTAAAAATTATAAATAACACGTTCTAGAATTTTGTGTATTTATTAAATAGAATAAATGGCCTGAAGCGAACGATAGTTCTTGCAATCTTTGAACGCCTATATCTGTTTCTCAACGAAATTCAGATATTGTTACATATTTAGAATCTTTGTAACGAAAGTTTTCTAATTATATGTACAAACCGACGCTAATGTTAAGAATGTCCAATATACGGTGGGTGCGGCTTGTCGGTAGTGAAGTGTGCGGACAGTAAATAGTAATTAACAACATTATAGATAGATGGGTAGGAAAGACACTTAATAACGCATATAAACAAAACATTTACAGACAAATTCGGTTTCATTCATGGTTTCTTCTACGGTGAGTTGAACTTTCAAATTTCAGCAATATGATAAAGATTTGTAGAAAAATATGGGGGGGGGGGGGGGGGGGGGGGGTCCGTGTCATAAACAATGACACTATATTACGGGTCAAGGTGTAATTTGAATTTAATTAAAATTTCCTTATCGTTGGTTTTCTCAATAAATAGTACATCGAAGCTTGGCGCAGTGCAATGGTTATTTTTGTATTTAGCAGTTTTTATAATTTTATTTGCCTAAATCAGCACAACTTTAGCCTAAATCAGCACAACTTTAGCCTAAATCAGCACAACTTTAGCCGTGTTAGCCGATATTCTTGTTGCATTATTTTTGATAAATAATTGCATTTTAACAAAATCTACTATTTTCATATCCTCTAATATTAAATTAATAACCACCAATTAGGCCTACACTCACCTTGCTGATGCTCTGGGTTTAATGACAAAAACATTGGATGGATTACTCAGTGAGTCGAGATCTGACAGCATCCAATGTTGGTTTATTTGTAAATACATAAACCGTAAAAAATATGTAAACCGACTCTCCAGAGCAGATCAGCGACCGCCGATGTGTTCAGTCGTAGGTTCTTGTGAGATGTCCTGTAGACCTCGGAATTGGAAAAGGCAATTAAATAATCTAATTAAGGGTATGGAAAACTCCTGGAGTCAAACCTTCACTAAGCTTATATTATAAGTTTATTGCGGGTAGCATTAGAGCTACTGGCAGTCCTTGTTGAGCTCATGCTGACTGGTGATTCAATCGATATCATGTGGAAGGCGCTATAAATTCCACACAATTTTTGTTGGGTACAAAATTTGGTCTTTACTTTTAGAGGCTATTTCAGTTAAGTTTTCCGGTAGACATTAATGTTGTTTAACTCACCGTCACGTCAGCTTACAGACATACAGTGCTCCAGAAAGAGACAGCTTTAAACATACAGTGTGTGTAGCTAATGTTTTATGTAGACCTTGTTGGTGTGTGTAGCTAATGTTTTATGTACACCTTGTTGGTGTGTGTAGCTAATGTTTTATGTAGACCTTGTTGGTGTGTGTAGCTAATGTTTTATGTACACCTTGTTGGTGTGTGTAGCTAAAGTTTTATGTAGACCTTGTTGGTGTGTGTAGCTAATGTTTTATGTAGACCTTGTTGGTGTGTGTAGCTAATGTTTTATGTACACCTTGTTGGTGTGTGTAGCTAATGTTTTATGTAGACCTTGTTGGTGTGTGTAGCTAATGTTTTATGTACACCTTGTTGGTGTGTGTAGCTAAAGTTTTATGTAGACCTTGTTGGTGTGTGTAGCTAATGTTTTATGTAGACCTTGTTGGTGTGTGTAGCTAATGTTTTATGTAGACCTTCGATGTTGGTGTGTGTAGCTAATGTTTTATGTAGACCTTGTTGGTGTGTGTAGCTAAAGTTTTATGTAGAACTTGTTGGTGTGTGTAGCTAAAGTTTTATGTAGACCTTGTTGGTGTGTGTAGCTAATGTTTTATGTAGACCTTCGATGTTGGTGTGTGTAGCTAATGTTTTATGTAGACCTTGTTGGTGTGTGTAGCTAATGTTTTATGTAGACCTTGTTGGTGTGTGTAGCTAAAGTTTTATGTAGACCTTGTTGGTGTGTGTAGCTAAAGTTTTATGTAGACCTTGTTGGTGTGTGTAGCTAATGTTTTATGTAGACCTTGTTGGTGTGTGTAGCTAATGTTTTATGTAGACCTTCGATGTTGGTGTGTGTAGCTAATGTTTTATGTAGACCTTGTTGGTGTGTGTAGCTAATGTTTTATGTAGACCTTCGATGTTGGTGTGTGTAGCTAATGTTTTATGTAGACCTTGTTGGTGTGTGTAGCTAAAGTTTTATGTAGAACTTGTTGGTGTGTGTAGCTAATGTTTTATGTAGACCTTGTTGGTGTGTGTAGCTAAAGTTTTATGTAGACCTTGTTGGTGTGTGTAGCTAAAGTTTTATGTAGACCTTGTTGGTGTGTGTAGCTAATGTTTTATGTAGACCTTGTTGGTGTGTGTAGCTAATGTTTTATGTAGACCTTCGATGCTGGTGTGTGTAGCTAATGTTTTATGTAGACCTTGTTGGTGTGTGTAGCTAATGTTTTATGCAGACCTTGTTGGTGTGTGTAGCTAATGTTTTATGTAGACCTTGTTGGTGTGTGTAGCTAATGTTTTATGTAGACCTTGCCGGTGTGTGTAGCTAATGTTTTATGTAGACCTTGCTGGTGTGTGTAGCTAATGTTTTATGTAGACCTTGTTGGTGTGTGTAGCTAATGTTTTATGTAGACCTTGTTGGTGTGTGTAGCTAAAGTTTTATGTAGACCTTGTTGGTGTGTGTAGCTAAAGTTTTATGTAGACCGTGCTGGTGTGTGTAGCTAATGTTTTATGTAGACCGTGCTGGTGTGTGTAGCTAATGTTTTATGTAGACCTTGTTGGTGTGTGTAGCTAATGTTTTATGTAGACCTTGTTGGTGTGTGTAGCTAATGTTTTATGCAGACCTTGTTGGTGTGTGTAGCTAATGTTTTATGTAGACCTTGTTGGTGTGTGTAGCTAATGTTTTATGTAGACCGTGCTGGTGTGTGTAGCTAATGTTTTATGTAGACCTTGTTGGTGTGTGTAGCTAATGTTTTATGTAGACCTTGTTGGTGTGTGTAGCTAATGTTTTATGTAGACCGTGCTGGTGTGTGTAGCTAATGTTTTATGTAGACCTTGTTGGTGTGTGTAGCTAATGTTTTATGTAGACCTTGTTGGTGTGTGTAGCTAATGTTTTATGTAGACCTTGTTGGTGTGTGTAGCTAATGTTTTATGCAGACCTTGTTGGTGTGTGTAGCTAATGTTTTATGTAGACCTTGTTGGTGTGTGTAGCTAATGTTTTATGTAGACCGTGCTGGTGTGTGTAGCTAATGTTTTATGTAGACCTTGTTGGTGTGTGTAGCTAATGTTTTATGTAGACCTTGTTGGTGTGTGTAGCTAATGTTTTATGCAGACCTTGTTGGTGTGTGTAGCTAATGTTTTATGCAGACCTTGTTGGCGTGTGTAGCTAATGTTTTATGTAGACCTTGTTGGTGTGTGTAGCTAATGTTTTATGTAGACCTTGCTGGTGTGTGTAGCTAATGTTTTATGTAGACCTTGTTGGTGTGTGTAGCTAAAGTTTTATGCAGACCTTGTTGGTGTGTGTAGCTAATGTTTTATGTAGACCTTGCTGGTGTGTGTAGCTAATGTTTTATGTAGACCTTGTTGGTGTGTGTAGCTAATGTTTTATGTAGACCTTGTTGGTGTGTGTAGCTAATGTTTTATGTAGACCTTGCCGGTGTGTAGCTAATGTTTTATGTAGACCTTGCTGGTGTGTGTAGCTAATGTTTTATGTAGACCTTGCCAGTGTGTACCTCGAAAATTTTTCCGTACTCGTTAGGCTCCCCTCACACGGAGCAACTTGTTTCTGCAACTTGTTTCAGCAACTTGTTGCTGGACCCCCTCACACACAGAAACTTGTTGCTCAAGAAAATAACAATTATTTCAAAACAAATAGCTAACATGTTTAGTCATTTATATATAATATCAAATCACTCAATATATCGAATATTAGCTCTAATCTAAAAATTGGATGTAAAAAAGGTTTTTTAAAAAGTTGCTGGGAAAGTTTCTGAAACTTGTTGCTGGACTCCCTCACACACAGAAATAAGTTTCGGAAACAAGTTGCAGAAACTTGTTGCTGGAGTCCTCACACACAGAAACAAGTTTCGGAAACAAGTTGCAGCAACTTGTTTCTGTGTGTGAGGGGGTCCAGCAACAAGTTTCAGAAACAAGTTGCAGAAACAAGTTGCTCCGTGTGAGGGGGGCCTTAATGTTTTATTTCTAGTCCATGTTTTATAAGTAAATCTGGATTGAATTTAAATTAATTTAAATTTCAATTGTATTGTTTGTGCTGTTATTAATTGTTTTATTTTAATTATGTTAACCTATAATTGTTTAATTATTTAAAATCATATAATAAGATCAATCTAATAAGTATTATAACGATCCCATCAGGTGAAAGTGAAACACTAGTTACCGTATTCATCAGAAGGAATTAATGTAAACTTTTGCTTTACAGGTCGCTGAGAGATTATGTAATATTTTACAATTAATTAATTAAATGCAAAATGTTTCTATTCTATTTCGATTTCCCAACACGCACACCAACATCAGCTATATTGCTTAGATTATTAAGCTTGTGATATAAGATGCGTTTAGCGGGTTGTATAATAGCCGTCGCCCGTCGGTTGATCTTTAGATACTTTATTATTACTTCAATGTTAATGTGACCGTGACCGGTGGGATACAACGGTGCCCAGGTTGCGACCCGGTGAGCCCCAACCACGAGTTGACTTGCCAGTTTCGCCACGTTTTTGTCCGCAACATAATGGGTAGTTTTTGATGGAGAGGCTGGAGTTATCGGAGCTAGGGCAGACCGCTTCCACGTGGGGGCTGCCTTTGGTCAACCAGCCCGGTAAACAATGGCTGTTTGCCGGGGATGGCGTCCCCATTGATCGAATGCCGTCGTTATGCGGGCCCTACCCACCCGCAACCAATCCGGCAGTTTCTTTGCCATGTCCCAGTTCACACAGCACGTGATCCGTTCTGGGCCCAGAGTGTTGCCTTTTGGATGGAACACAATAATTTTTCTCCCAGTGGCGCCCCCCACATGCGCTAATTGTTATCGCAGTGCGTGGAATATAAATCACTCTGAGTATTAGACCAATTAAACTGGAGTCATTGAAGCAGAATACCTGGTCCTATTGAGGGCGGCACGTGTTAAAGCAAATCATTTTTTCTTTTCATTGGCGGTGGTATATGTGCAGTATTGATATTACCTATAAAACATATTTTGTTGTTCAATGTGTGATTTGTGATGCTTTGTGTGATCTGTCGTATCGTGAAGTCGTGAGCAACGAACACAATTTCGTAAGAAATGATATCATGAAATTATTGTTATGAATGAATCCCAGATATTAACTTCCATATTGAAATTTAACATTTTTGTTTGTTTTACACCCAGATCAATTTTATAAGGGTTCAAAATCTGGAAACCTGTTTCTCTTTTACTTCTCTAGATATGATTCACTGACTGACTGTTCGTTAACACATTGGAAAGCACACGATCTAGCTAAATAAAGTGTTTTCCTCCAGGTGTTTTTTTGTGGTCGAAAATTTCAATTCCTATGTAAGTTTACGATATTGACAGCGTCGTGCTTGTGTGAATACCTGTCGTTCTCTGTCCGTCGAAATATAACCGAGAGCAGACATAACAGACTAACAGACAGTTTTAATCGCCATCAAATGTGAAAATTCAGCGACCAGGAAATACCCAAAGTGAAAATATAATCGAGGTCTTATTGGTTGGCATTGTTACCAATCAGTTCGCATATTTTTGGGTTCTAATGTGAGCTTGTTGTTTCTGTAATAATATAATAAAATACAAGGAGTTTTTATATTTTTTTGTGTGCATATTTTTAAGATTTAATTTTTTTGAAAATAGCGGTGTTTTCAATGAAAAGTATGAAAAAATTCTGATTTAATTTTCTCACGTAAGCGGTCCATTGCTAATTGTAATGAAATTGAATATAAGTTCTGAAAATAAAACATAGGGTTAGCGTAATTAAGGAGTATTTTAAGTTGACAATATTAATTCTGGCTCCCCCAATAGATCAGTGAAGAGCAGGACAATTGCTCATCCGGACTATTGCCCCCTGGAAAATACCGTCATGGTCAATTTCTTCCCATAAAATTGCCTAGACATAAAGGGGCACTAAAAAGGCAATAACCCGTACTACTACTACAACTACCCGTACTACTACTACAACTACCCGTACTACTACTACAACTACCCGTACTACTACTACAACTACCCGTACTACTACTACAACTACCCGTACTACTACAACTACTACACTACCCGTACTACTACTACAACTACCCGTACTACTACTACAACTACCCGTACTACTACTACAACTACCCGTACTACTACTACAACTACCCGTACTACTACTACAGCTACCCGTACTACTACTACAACTACCCGTACTACTACTACAACTACCCGTACTACTACTACAACTACCCGTACTACTACTACAGCTACCCGTACTACTACTACAACTACCCGTACTACTACTACAACTACCCGTACTACTACTACAACTACCCGTACTACTACTACAACTACCGTACTACTACTACAACTACCCGTACTACTACTACAACTACCCGTACTACTACTACAACTACCCGTACTACTACTACAACTACCCGTACTACTACTACAACTACCCGTACTACTACTACAACTACCCGTACTACTACTACAACTAGCCGTACTACTACTACAACTACCCGTACTACTACTACAACTACCCGTACTACTACTACAACTACCCGTACTACTACTACAACTACCCGTACTACTACTACAACTACCCGTACTACTACTACAACTTCCCGTACTACTACTACAGCTACCCGTACTACTACTACAACTACCCGTACTACTACTACAGCTACCCGTACTACTACTACAACTACCAGTACTACTACTACAACTACCCGTACTACTACTACGAACTACCCGTACTACTACTACAACTACCCGTACTACTACTACAACTACCCGTACTACTACTACAACTACCCGTACTACTACTACAGCTACCCGTACTACTACTACAACTACCCGTACTACTACTACAGCTACCCGTACTACTACTACAACTACCAGTACTACTACTACAACTACCCGTACTACTACTACAACTACCCGTACTACTACTACAACTACCCGTACTACTACTACAACTACCCGTACTACTACTACAACTATCCGTACTACTACTACAACTACCCGTACTACTACTACAACTACCCGTACTACTACTACAACTACCCGTACTACTACTACAACTACCCGTACTACTACTACAACTACCCGTACTACTACTACAACTACCCGTACTACTACTACAACTACCCGTACTACTACTACAACTACCCGTACTACTACTACAACTACCCGTACTACTACTACAACTACCCGTACTACTACTACAGCTACCCGTACTACTACTACAACTACCCGTACTACTACAACTACAACTACCCGTACTACTACTACAACTACCCGTACTACTACTACAACTACCCGTACTACTACTACAACTACCCGTACTACTACTACAACTACCCGTACTACTACTACAACTACCCGTACTACTACTACAACTACCCGTACTACTACTACTACTACAACTACCCGTACTACTACTACAACTACCCGTACTACTACTACAACTACCCGTACTACTACTACAGCTACCCGTACTACTACTACAACTACCCGTACTACTACTACTACAACTACCCGTACTACTACTACAACTACCCGTACTACTACTACAACTACCCGTACTACTACTACTACTACAACTACCCGTACTACTACTACAGCTACCCGCACTACTACTACAACTACCCGTACTACTACTACTACTACAACTACCCGTACTACTACTACAACTACCCGTACTACTACTACAACTACCCGTACTACTACTACAACTACCCGTACTACTACTACAACTACCCGTACTACTACTACAACTACCCGTACTACTACTACAACTACCCGTACTACTACTACAACTACCCGTACTACTACTACTACTACAACTACCCGTACTAATACTACAGCTACCCGTACTACTACTACAACTACCAGTACTACTACTACAACTACCCGTACTACTACTACGAACTACCCGTACTACTACTACAACTACCCGTACTACTACTACAACTACCCGTAATACTACTACAACTACCCGTACTACTACTACAACTACCCGTACTACTACTACAACTACCCGTACTACTACTACAACTACCCGTACTACTACTACAACTACCCGTACTACTACTACAACTACCCGTACTACTACAACAACTACCCGTACTACTACTACAACTACCCGTACTACTACTACAACTACCCGTACTACTACTACAACTACCCGTACTACTACTACAACTACCCGTACTACTACTACAGCTACCCGTACTACTACTACAACTACGATCGGCATGCTGCCTTGCAGCTGCAATATTTATATATATTAAGAATGCTGTGTCGGTTTGTCGACAAAATTGCGCCGCCACAACTCCCTATCACCCATGACATTTGCTGGATCATCCGCATCTTCAAGGCCAGAGTCCTTTAAGATGCGTCTCAAGAAAGTCAGGGGCTATCCAATCCACCATGCTTATTGACTCCATGAGGCCGCCAAAGCACAATATTATGCACGGGTCATAACGGTGAAAGCTAATTCATGCAACGCTGAGGCGGTTCCGTTCAAGAGTCAACTACACGTACAATTGCCTCAGAGGTCATTGCCTCAATTGTCCTCAAAATAATTTCCTCCAACAAGCATTGTTTCCCACCAACAAAGCAATTTTTTGTTTATGATGTAAACAAACATGTTCCATGGACAGCAACTGATGCAAATGCATGCAGGCTACATTCGAACGCCCATATCTCAACTATTTCTCAACCAAAATCATATACATATTTTAATATATGTGATATCTTTTTATTTTATTATAACTTTTGTTGGGTACAGCTTTACAAAGTCGGCAATGACCTCCAGGTAGGATCGAACTGGTGGCCTGCGGGTTGAAAGTCTGACGCTGTAATGGATATAGCGGCTCAGGTAAAAGGTAGGCCTGAAAATAATACCTGATACCTTGTGTGTCCGCAATTTACCTCCTCCTGGCCTCACATCTGTCATTACCATAATCTCCTGCCACTGTGATCAATCCTACTGTACTTGGCCGTCTTGAACCACTCGCTACAATGGTCAACTAAAGCCTCTCCCCAACAAAGGAGACCTCGGTATACCAACAAACTATCGTGGGATCTGTCTGCTTGTGGTAGCTGCCAAAATATGCAATAAAATGATTCTATATAGGATTAGGCCTCACATAGAGAAACTACTGCGTAAGAGCCAAAACGGATTTCGACCAAGTAGATCAACAATAGCTCAGATACTTGCACTACGGAGACTGATTGAAGGAATCAAGTCAAAGAATCTCCACGCAGTCATGACTTTTGTGGACTTCAAGAAGGTATTCGACTCCATCCATAGAGGTAAAATGCTTGAAATCCTAAGAGCTTATGGAATACCAGAAGTAATTGTTGCTGGCATTGGATTGTTATATTCTTACATAGAAGCGCAGGTACTCTCACGACACCAGATGGTGAAACCAGATTGTTTTTCTCAATCCTGGCTGGCGTACTGCAAGGTGATACATTAGCACCATTACTATTTGTAATTGTGCTGCATTACGCAATGAGGACGGCCACAAAGGGTGAAGATTGATGTTAACTGATGTTAACGACATACTGACTAACAGGGGGTTGGTATGTATATATTAAATGTTCTTCCTTTAATTTAATTTAATATATACAAAGGGTGAAGATCTGGGATTCACACTTCAAGAACGCAGAAGTAGTAGATATCCGGCAACTACAGTAAAAGAAACCGACTTTGCGGATGATATCGCCCTGCTCTCTAATACCCTAGCAGACGCACAGCTTCTACTAAATAAAGTGGAGAGGGCTGCCAAGGAGGCTGGATTTCCTATAAATGCTACCAAGACCGAATTCATGACCTTTAATGTTGATGGAAACTTGACAACCATTGATAATAATCAACTAAGGAAGGTCGACGACTTCCATACCTTGGATCGTGGATAGAGAGTAGCAAAAAGGACATAGAAGTTAGGAAAGCAAAGGCTTGGGTAGCTCTATCAAAAATGGATACCATCTGGAAATCAGATCTCTCCAGGCACCTGAAGACTAAGTTCTTTCGAGCCACAGTGGAAAGTGTATTTTTATACGGGGGTTAGACCTGGACACTGACTAAATCACTTGAACAACGAATTGATGGTTGCTACACAAGACTACTAAGGACAGCCCTAAACATCAGCTGGAGACAACACATGACAAACGCCGAGCTTTATGGTACAATACCACCTGCATCAACCACCCTCCGTGAACGCAGATTAAGATTCAGTGGGCACTGCTGGCGAAGTAATGGCGAGGTCATACCAGATCTACTTTTCTGGCAACCAACTCATGGAAAGCGTAGTCGTGGACGACCGGCCATAACATATATAGATCAACTTGAAAGGGATACTGAACTTGAGAGAAACGAAATTGCGACAACTATGGAGAATCGGGAAGCCTGCAAGGATCTCATTTCCACTGTCCGAGTTCGCTCCACCTAGTAGTAGTAGTAGTACAATGAAAGTGTAGCGTATATTAACCATGAACCATCATGGCCACTATGATTAATTATACACTCTAGCTACTAATTTAGGCAGGAAAGTTACACCCATAGAGAAATGCCACCGGCTTATTTTTTATAATTTAATATTTGAGTTTTGGGTGAATGAATGGTTTCATATTATTATAACCCGGTCGCATTTCTCTATGGGTGTAACTGTCCTACCTAAATTAGTAGCTAGAGCGTTTAATTAATAATAGTGGCCGTGATGGTTCATGGTTAATATACACTACCCTTTCATTGTAGCGAGTGGTTAAAGACGGCCAAGTACGATAGGGTTGACCACAGTGGAAGCATATGATGGTATTGGCAGATGGGAGGCCATGAGGAGGTAAATTGCGGACATACAAGGTAGGTATCAGATAGTATTTCCAGGTCTATCTTTTACCTGAGCCGGTAGCTGAATGGTTAGAGGGTAAACCCGGAGTTCGATCCCACCTGGACATCATTGCCGACTTTGTAAATCCACAGCCCAACAAAGGGTATAAGTATATGAAATCACTCATTCACCCAATAATAAATTATACATATTTTTATTTGTTATACATAATTTGGAATCCTTGCATGACCAGCTTTCTATTGGCACCAACAAATCTCTATATGGCTGACTAATAACTGCGGTGTAACTGGTGAAATATAGACGGATTGAATGAAAGAGAAAATAAAAATACTGACTGAGAATGACTAAGTCACTGAATTACTACACTCTATTCCAAGACATGGTGTAAAAGACCGAGCTGGGCTATTTAGTATTTATTTAAAGGGAAGAAAGGAGCAGGGAAGAAAAGAGCACGGAAGAAAGGAGCAGTGAAGAATGGAGCAGGGAAGAAAGGAGCAGGGAAGAAAGGAGCAGGGAAGAAAAAAGCAAGGGGGATAAAGGAGCATGGAAGAAAGGAGCAGGGAAGAAAGGAGCAGGGAAGAATGGAGCAGGGAAGAAAGGAGCAGTGAAGAATGGAGCAGGGAAGAAAGGAGCAGGGAAGAAAGGAGCAGGGAAGAAAGGAGCAGGGAAGAAAGGAGCAGGAATAAAGGAGCAGGGAAGAAAGGAGTACGGAAGAAAGGAGCAGGGAAGAAAGGAGCAGGGAAGAAAGGAGCAGGAATAAAGGAGCAGGAATAAAGGAGGAGGGAAGAAAAGAGCAGGGGGGAGAAAGGAGCATGGAAGAAAGGAGCAGGGAAGAAAGGAGCAGGGAAGAAAGGAGCACGGAAGAAAGAAGCAGGGAAGAAAGGAGCAGGGAAGAAAGGAGCAGGGAAGAAAGGAGCAGGGAAGAAAGGATCAGGGAAGAAAGGAGCAGGAATGAAGGAGCAGGAATAAAGGAGCAGGGAAGAAAGGAGCAGTGAAGAGAGGAGTAGGGAAGAAAGGAGCAGGGAAGAAAGGAGGAGGGAAGAAAGGGACAGGGAAAAAAGGAGCAGGGAAGAAAGGAGTACGGAAGAAAGGAGCAGAGAAGAAAGGAGCAGGGAAGAAAGGAGCAGGGAAGAAAGGAGCAGGGAAGAAAGGAGCAGGGAAGAAAGGAGTAGGGCAGAATGGAGAAGGGAAGAAAGGGACAGGGAAAAAAGGAGCAGGGAAGAAAAGAGCAGGAATAAAGGAGCAGGAATAAAGGAGCAGGGAAGAAAGGAGCAGGGAAGAAAGGAGCAGGGAAGAAAGGAGTAGGGAAGAAAGGAGCAGGGAAGAAAGGAGCAGGGAAGAGAGGGACAGGGAAAAAAGGAGCAGGGAAGAAGGGAGTACGGAAGAAAGGAGCAGAGAAGAAAGGAGCAGGGAAGAAAGGAGCAGGGAAGAAAGGAGCAGGGAAGAAAGGAGCAGGGAAGAAAGGAGTAGGGCAGAATGGAGAAGGGAAGAAAGGGACAGGGAAAAAAGGAGCAGGGAAGAAAGGAGTACGGAAGAAAGGAGCAGAGAAGAAAGGAGGAGGGAAGAAAGGAGCAGGGAAGAAAGGAGCAGGGAAGAAAGGAGCAGGGAAGAAAGGAGCAGGGAAGAAAGGGACAGGGAAAAAAGGAGCAGGGAAGAAAGGAGCAGGGAAGAAAGGAGCAGGGAAGAAAGGAGTAGGGAAGAAAGGAGCAGGGAAGAAAGGAGCAGAGAAGAAAGGAGCAGATAAGAAAGGAGCAGGGAAGAAAGGAGCAGGGAAGAAAGGAGCAGGGAAGAAAGGAGTAGGGAAGAAAGGAGCAGGGAAGAAAGGAGCAGAGAAGAAAGGAGCAGATAAGAAAGGAGCAGGGATGAAAGGAGCAGGCAGAGATGCGCCCTGGCTAGTCCCTTTAAAGCATTCGTGCCTAACATAAAACTGCACTTGCCCACAAGCAGGGATCGAACTCACGACCTCTGGAGAGATGTGAATTCAATGCAACCACTACACCAAGGTGGGACTTCATTATCTATTATCAATAAAGGCATGTTTGAAGACTATAATTTATTTTGTATGAAAAGTTTGTGAATCATGGAACTTTATTAGGCAAGTGACTGGTCTGATTTTTTTAGGCAGACACTGTACGATATTTAAGGCTATTTTCGACATCCATAATGTATCTTTATATTATATTTAGGCAACCAATAAAGTGTATCTTTATCAATACAGATTTCTTACATTTTTATTTAAAAATTGGCGCCGAGAGATCTATCAGTTCACTATGCAAACTCTCTTTGTGTAATCTTTAAATATTAATCAAAATTTTCTTTCTATTCTAAGAAGAGCAAATGGAAATTCAGTAAAATGAAATAGATTCACCCAATTAGCGAATCACAATCATTGGCCAACTGTCTAATAAATAGAGGTGGTATTTCAATCATCAATTCTACCCATTGGCTGTTTTAACAAAAACTATAAAACACTAAAAAACTAACAACCTCACTCATTTAATTCAAAGATATTTTAAAAATACTGCATCAACTTTTGCAGCAATTATCCGTATTTGTGAGAACCTACACAAACCAGGTAAGATGAGCTACAGTAATCCTTATCCTTGTTTTGATATTGCTTTTATTAGAAGTACCGATATCACAATTAATATTTTTTCCACAAATAAGACTGCTAATATATTTTCTTTTTTGTATAGTTCAGGATATCCACATCAAATCAGTAAAATAATACAATGGGATTTTATCTGAATATATGTTACATCATTGCAACAGTTGGGGTATCCATCTGTCAAGGTGAGAAATAGTGAAAGCTAATAATTACAGCTTCAATATTATAGTAGAGATGCAAACATCATTATTGGCAATAACTATTTACATACTGATACTATGTGAGTAAACTCCAGCTTTACAAATCATGCTTATCTGAGTAACGAATTGTTACACAGTAAAAGTAGTGAAAATGGGAAAATAAACGTCAAAACACGGTACAACAGGCCTAACGGATTTTTAAACCAATGAACTGTATATGCAGTAGTCCCTACAATGTGTACAACAGCGTTTTCACTCCAAACTTTTTACATTAGGCCTACGAAACGGCCAATGAACTGCCAATGAAATAAATTTTATGAAAAACGCTTTTAATTTTAATACATGCGACATTCATTTTTGGTATAATTTCAAATATTTTATAAACAAATATTATCCATACATTATATTCACTTTTATTAATAGATGAAGCATCAGAACTAGAAATTCGCACTTAATTTGTAAATAAACATTGTCAACATTACATATTTTACATTTTGTCAGGTTCGAAACCGTTAGAACCCAACATCACCTGTGAGTCTGTGAACACATACAAACATACAACTTGTACGTGGCCAGTGCAGGAGGGAGTTGAATATGTCTGCACTACTGCCAACAGGTTAGTGTTTATAGCGTTGCTAAGCAATACCGCCAGTTGATCAACAACAGCTGATAAGCTCTGAACCACTGTTTTAGGGCCTGCCTGCATACAGCGTTACCTTATTAATCACGTAATAGCATTCATCCCACTGTATTATTGTATAATAATGGTTTGGTTAGAGTTCTTTACAAGAGCGAAACTACGAAACTAGTCTTATAAAAAAAACTACGATACAAACGTTATTAGTGCTACCGGCACTAAAAACAATAATTGCAATTTTCCCAACTTACATTTTCGTTCAACTTAAAAAATTTAATTTCTCTTTTAAAACGGACACAAAAACCATGTAAAATACAATCTACCATAGACAAACACTATAATTAGTGATAATGATAAATCAGTGATAATTATTACAGTACAGTCTGTTAAACAGTGATGTATTAATTTTTTTTCCGCCACCTTATCTTTCTAAGACAAAAGTAAATGTGATAATTACAAAAGTGATAATTTATAGATTTTAGTTAGAATTAATATATTTAGTAAGTAAAATGATTAATTTAGTGATTTTCCTGTTAGATAAAAATTATTATTTTTATTCTTATAACATAATATGTTTAATTATTCCTTACAGATACATGTACGACTCGATAGATTGCACTTTAGTGAACGGGACCATCAATCAGGTTGAGTTTAATTGCATCATCGGCTCCGAGGGGTTCAGCTGTATTACAACTAACACCATCTGCGTTGAGGCCATTAACTCCGAGGGAACCACTCGTGGGTTTATCTTCTACCAACCCCGAAGAATGTGTAAGTCAATTATTTTATTCTATCATATATCAGGAATTTCACACTGTTTTATCTCCCCTATTGGTGTACAGAAGTTAACAGTTTTTTTTAACATAAATCTCAGCTATTTTTAAACAAAATTCAGATTGTTTTACATATACACATTACATATACACATTACATACACATTACATATACACATGTGTTGTTACCTTGCACGGCCAGCTTTCTAACAGAATCAACAAAAAACTATAAGTATAAAGAATATCAGCGGTGTAACTCGCTTAAATATCACCGGAGACACCTTTTATTAAACGCTTGTAGCTAAAGATTGAAAGCGAAAATAAAACTTTTGGCTCACCCACTAAGGAGCAGGGAGGTGAAACTCTTTCTGTTTCAATTTTCATGTAATCTCATTAAGATTTGTAGAAATATTTTGGGGGAGGGGAGGGGAGGAGCAGGTACCTGAACAGCGACACTATATTCCAGGACATATAGTGTCACGGTACTTGGTATTAAAAAAATTTGCTAAAACTCCATTATAAATTACAAAAGTTCCAAAACGATGTTCTAGAACATACATACTTGCATCTAAATAGACGCCATTCGGTGCTTATAGATTACACTGAAGCCCCATCTGCGTTAGAAGTTCTCCTTGTCGGCAACGATGTCGCTGCGTTGTCATGGAAACCTCCAACCGGGTACACCAGCTACGATATACCGCTAAAGTACCAGGTGCGATTGGCGCAACCATCCAATGATGGCATCAATTTGGTACAGGTTCCCAACAATGCCTCAGAGGTTAGCTAGCACCCAGTGCCAAATATTATAGGCAATTTTATTCAGTTGATTTAATATTACATGTAGCAAATTTGTTGTGCATATGGAAATACTGAAAGATAATGTCATGAAAATATCAATTTTTCTAGATTTTATTTTTCTAGATGAAATAAAGTTCATATGCCGCCGAGGCAGATCTAGAATTCCGGCACCACGGGGTTTAATTTGATGGTCATCCATCGACTGTCTTTCTCGGGCGACACAGGCCTCCTCTAGGGGTACTTTGGGACGTTGTTAGCTCTCTATAGAGTGTTAGGCCTGTGTCCAAAACTGTACGCGTACAGCCTATAGGTACTGCATTGTTACAGGATGAGGTCTGGTATCTATATTAAAGGGTTGCAACTGATTTAAACTACGCCGAGGTGGGAAAAACACAAACTTGTAAGAGCCAGGAGATAGGAGCCTCGGATGTTTCGCGCTTCACCATCAACGATAACCTTACCTTACTGTTCTTAATGATGACAATAATACATAATTAGTTAAACATACTTCATTGCTACTGTACCTTCCCACTTTGACGTACAGTAGCTATGCACTAACGCAACTGTAGGCCTATGTGGATGGAGTTTGAGTCTCCAAGATCGAACTTTATTGAGTTAACTTTGCATATTTCACCACGGGGGGTAACAACTAAGAAATAGTAGTACAAGCATCTCCATATCTCCATATCCACAGGATACAATGTTGCTTCTCAGGCAGCCTACATAGGTATATTAGAGACAATATATGCAGTTAGGTGGGACATATTAAATTCTCTACATATTTTAATACTAATTAAAATACTTCTATATAATGTTAATTCCCCAGTGGAGTTTATTTACAAAAGTTTAATTCAATTTTAGTATTTCAATGGTGCTATTTTTGAAAGATTGATTTTAAATTTCGCAATGTACACTAGGATCTTATTACTCAATTTCTCGAGAAAAAAATACTTGATTTCTTAGAAATTAAAGTTAAAATAATAAATGAACTCTTTTTTAGTGGATTTCTCAAATTTTTTAACATAGCTCCAGAGATCGTTGCAATAAGAAATGCTTCCTTGTGATTTTATAAACGTCATCAATAGTTTCTGCTGTGTACATCAGCATTAAAGAATTTTGAGGACCTCAATAATTTATGAATAAAAAACGTATTAAGCGTGTAACACCTTCACACAGTTTGCGGAGAGCCATTCAAAGAAAAAATTTATCTTAATATCAAGATGAGTTTCTTGTATCCCCAGTGTCTTTTAGCAAACTATTCAGGAATGTTTTTTTTCTTTTCTCCAACATACCAGCAGTATACTGCTGTAGAACAAGTCACAGGTTGAAGTAAGTTCTAAAATAAGAGTGCGCGGAGCACGAGGAACATCCACCGTACCTGCATGGTGGTGCTGGGTTTTGGCAACGAGGTGTTTCTACCGAGATTGTACAATGCCTCCTTTGTTAAGTAAGCATTGCATGAAGCCAAACTCGTGCATCATCCTAGCTGTACATGTGCATGTACCATAACGATCTCTTGTCTTTTGCAGTAAAAGCTGCCAGCAGTGTCATATAGTCTTCGTAGCAGCACAGGTTCTACTGCTGCCTCAACGCAATCCAAAAGCGGCATGTTGCATTGCAGTTTGCATAAAAAATGCTATGCCGGCTTGTTGACAAAATTGCGCCGCCACAACTCTCTATCCGACATGACTTTCGCGAAATTACCCGCATCTTCAAGGCCAGTGTCCTTTAGGAGGCGTCTCAAGAAAGTCATAGGCTTTCCACCATGCTTATTTTCTCAATGAGGCCGCGAAAGTACAAGCTCGAGCGTTGGCTTGTCTTCATGGCGAAAGCAATGTCCTGCAAAGCGGAGGTGGCTCTGTTCAAATGTTTACTTCCTGGCCGAATGTGATATCTCCAATTCTATATAGTGTCTGGTTGGAGATGTGTTCATTGTTCTTTACAAAATGAAGCCGTCGTACTATTCTTGGCTACAGTATGTGCCATCCAAAAATTTGAATGATATGTCTTGTGGTTGTGTAGTGAGTCAAAAGTAGCTACTTTCAAAGTTTCCCTGTTTAATTATTTATCTTCCATTTATTCTGTTTAGTTTTCAAACTTATGTTGCGGAGTTAATGGCGCTATATGACTGTAAATATCAAATATGTGCTTACAGGGTTTAAATTTAAATTACTACATTAGTTAAGGGAAAGGAGCAGGTTACAGTATCAGTGTTTTCTAACAAAAACAATAAACAAAACTTTATTTCAAATTCGACCAATTTGCGATGGAGATCACTTTCTTCAACTATCTGCTATTATATGATTACACTTCTATTCTATTGTACAAATAATATTTCCTATATTATTATAACGACAACCTCAGTCGAGGCAAATTTTATTACTATTATAATAACATTATAAATAATTAAAGCACAAATTGCTGATTGTTAGTATATCCTGTCAAAGTCAAATCGCTTTCAATTTTAGAAATATTACATACCGTAATATTCTACACAAGTAAGGTGTAATCGATCCCATGGCAAAGTATAACATCCTACAGCAGTCCGTTTACATAGCCTTATCCGTCGCTGTTACCTTTAGCACCAGTTGTATGGAAGGATTTACTTTCACATTCACCTTCCATGACAACGATGAGCTCCAAGATCTGTACCAGGCCAGGATTAACGATTTGATAACTTCCAACTGGGGTGACGTCACTCCTCACATTTCTGACGATTGCAACGAATGCGGCGTTCTAAATATGCGATTCCACGCATACGAGTCGCTGGTCGAGGGAGGTCGCAGCGTCGATTATTGGGCTATGTTTGAGTGGCTGGGCTACGCGTGCATCAGGAACGCCACAGAAGCGCCGGAAGATGAGAGCTGGTTGACGATCTGCATGACTCTCCCAGCGGATCGATGCGCGTCGATATTCAATCCCGGTCAAGAAGATCTCATAAACCTCGTTACTTCGAGCAAGGCCGAGCTCTTCAACGGGATCAGGAGCTACTACGCGGAGGATCTAACCATCGAGGAAGAAGAATGCCAAACACAGTGCTGCGACACGGTTTGCCCTCCTTTCGATTGGGGTGACGAGGTTGATACGAGCACCATGGATGAGACCACGACTGCTCCTAGTGATGCAGCTGATACCAAGGCGACAATCTTGTGTCTTCTAATGACGATCATCATAAACCTCATTTAGTGATTACTTAGACTACAGATACCCAACTATTATAAAACATTTATTATTGTTAAGTTTTCCTCCAAATATCATTATATTTAAAATCATTATAATTATTAATCATTATTATTAATTACACAAATAAATGCCGGCTAGGCCGGTTTAGCTCTGTGGGCTCCTTTACGTTTAATGAATTATCATCGAACCTTTCATGGGAGTTTATACTCCCATGAAAGTTTAATGGATAATTCCACCTGCTAGGCCTACGTACTCTTCCAGTATTAAACGGTTTGCGAGTGGGGTGTAGTTGGTAATATGATGATGGTCCAGTATCATCCATTGATGATTTTATGTAATTGCCATTTAAAAATCGTCATGAGGGACCATTAAGAGAGTGCGGTGATGCACCCTCTATTTTTGAAATAAATTTACAGCTGAAAAGTAGGACCTATTGATCCATTTCCCTTAAGGGGGGGGGGGGGGGGGGGGGGGGGTACACTCTCAGGTCAGCAGCATTGAAAAAAGTAAAAGGGTAGATTTTCTCGGCCGTTAGGTCAGGGATTACGCACAAAGTCTATCGACTTATTTCCAGTGCGGTCCCCCCAGAACTATACTCCCCAGAGGAAACTCCAATACTCATTTAGCTACCACTTAAGGATGCAAGGCAGAGATCGCGTCCAGTCTACGGCTGGTCCCTTCAAAGCATTCGTCCCTTCAAATAAAGCGAGGATTGCGAGGATTTAACCCGGGTTGAGAGATGTGAATTCAATAATAATAATAATATATGTAATTACAGCACAAAC